>JAJOZX010003906.1:0-72500 GCA_023014485.1 Bathynomus jamesi
TCCGAACCGCAGAATTCCGGATCGAAGAGTGTTTACCAGGGTTTTCAACACATTGCGTGAGATTGGTACACTTCCCAGCGCTCATGTTTCATCTGAACGTGAAGGTCAACAAGATGTGGATGAAGTGGAGAACATTCTTCAGTTGGTAGAGCGTAGTCCTACTACTAGCTCACGAAGAATTTCTACACGTCTCGGTGTACCACACACAAGAGTATGGCGAACATTACGTGAGGAAGGCTTGCATCCATATCATGTACAGCGTGTACAACACCTTCAACCAGGAGACGCTGCCATGCGACTGGAATTTTGTCATTGGGTAAATGCTAATCGCCGATTGCTTCGATTAATACTGTTCACCGATGAAGCTACTTTCACCGTGACTGTATCAACAACACGCGTAACTCTCATCGGTGGTCAGACGAAAATCCAAATGCCACTGTGGAAAAAAAATTTTAACATCGCTTCTCTGCCAATGTGTGGTGCGGTATCATCGATGATCAGCTGATTGGCCCTGTTACTTTAGAGAATTGTCTTACAGGACAAAGTTACCTAGAATTTCTGCAAAATGAATTGCCAGGACTATTGGAGGATGTTCCTTTGGCTACACGCGCTGGTATGTACTTTCAGCATGACGGAGCTCTTCCACATTCTACCTGTCTGGTGATGCAATACCTAAATCAAACTTTCCCTGGTCGATGGATCGGCCGCGGTGGTCCCATTCAATGGCCACCAAGGTCTCCAGACCTCTCTCCGTTAAATTATTGTTTGTGGAGGGTGGATGAAAAGTCAAGTTTACAAAAGAAAGGTGGATACATGAGACGAATTGCTCGCGCGCATTTTGGATGCTGCTGCCCGCATAAAGGAACGTCAAGATCAACTCAGACGAACAACACGCGATCTTCGTACACGAGTTGCAAAGTGCATTGAGGTTGACGGTGGGATTTTCGAAAACGTAATGTAAACTGTAACAAATTTGCCATTTCTGTATCTGATACCATTCAAAATGCCAATGTTTAAACATTAAATGTTAGAAACAGTAATTGGTTTCTCTTTCTTGATTACCATTAACAATGCTTTTGTATTTGTAGATTCAAACAGCTCTATCTCCGTAACCATTCAGAATTAGACACATGTTCATATGAACTTTTTTTCTCACAATGACCGATACTATCACCTCCCGAAATATTGACCTTTCCTCCTGAAACACCCTGTATACTGTATACTGTATTAATGAACTATATACATAAACTCTGTATATTTCCGTAAATAAAGTATTGAAGTGAATTAAAACGCATGACATTATTATTACGAGCAAATAAATTACAATTTCATAGTTACTCAACACAAAAGATATTTCTGTTAATATCCACTCGCGTTTCCAGTGAGAAAATGAATGTAATCAAATAATAGAGTGAATAATACTTTAACTGAAATAAGTGAACATAATATTTGACCATTACTTTTAAATGGAAAAAGTATAAAACTTTTTTCCTCATTTTGCTGCTATTGAAACTATTTGAAATTATTTAATTAAAAAATTAATCTAATTAAAATTCACTCCCATATATATATATATATATATATATATATATATATATAGAGAGAGAGAGAGAGAGAGAGAGAGAGAGAGAGAGAGAGAGAGAGAGAGAGAGAGAGAGAGAGAGCTTAAGATGGTATGAATGGGCTTGTGATTGGAAATGGGTGGATTTATGTTGCCTTGGGAAGGAAACACAAACCCCGCTTCATGAAGAATTATGCACGAGGAACTATAAAGCCAGAATTGTCTGTAACGCAAACAAACGATACAACGAAAATGATTATGAATTTGGTCGCTCAGCTCAGAGCATTTTTGCTCCCAATGGTGATGAGCCACGTACGGAAGCCTCGTCAGTACTGTATGTTCACTCTCTATATACTTGGCAATGATGCTGCGAGTGGTACTTGTAGATTATCTCCCCCCCACCACCAATTTCGACAGAATATTTTCGTTAAAACTAACGAAAATATCACGACTTAACCTAACCAATTATCAAAGGCGTACAGTTGATCTATTAGTAAAGAGTAAATACTATTCCAGAAACAAACAATGTTATAATTAATAATAGATCAACTGTACACCCTTGATAATTGGTTAGGTTAAGTCGTGATATTTTCGTTAGTTTTAACGAAAATATTCTGTCAAAATTGGTGGGGGAGAGATAACCTACAAGTACCCTGCGAGCTGCTCGTACCCTGAATGGGTGCATGGGCGGAGCGGTCTTTGTGAAAATCATTAAAGCCCTCCTTCTAATTTGTACTTAACGTTAACCTACTACGGGGCTCCAATAAACCTTAGCTCCCCTGCCCATGGCCTAAACCATTAGAGGTACAGTAAAACTAAACATACCTTACAAAAGAGAATTTAATCCTGCATTTAATAAGAAACAATTAAAACTTGGTGTTCCCGCCATTGGCTTCCAAGACAGCCTGAATTCGCTTTGGGTAGCTTGCCAAAAGTGACGTGAAATGATCTTGATCGTTACGCAAATTTGCTAAAACAGTTTCAATGTGTTGCGTCATTGTATCCTTCGAAAATCGATTTGCTGCAGGTTCTTGAAACAAGAGACATTCAACCTTGTCCTTTATAACTGATCCAATGTGTTCACAACTTCACAAACGTTCAGGTCAGGAGAATTTCCTGGCCATTCTTCATTTCCAAAGAAATCGATCTAATGGTTCCGCAACAACTGTTGAGTGGCTAATGCCTTAAAGCAAGGGGCCTTATCGTGCAGAAGTGTGACCTGATCGACATCCATAACATTGTTTGGGATTCTTAGAAACGGAATGATATGCTGGGATAGAATAATATCACGAAAATACTGTCCATCCCAACTCTGACCATTTGGCTTCAGCACCCACATGAGCTTCTTTGCAGTGAACAAAACAAACACACCAACACAGTCTGGACTTTTTAATAATTCGCAAAAATGTTCATTGTCATCGATTTCATCTGGTGTTGTGGCCCACACTCGATCATTTTGGTAGTTAGGCCGACGTGTTACGTAAACAAAAAATTCATTGGAGACAGCTAAATGCATGAAATCATCCACATCCCAATCTTCAAGATAATGGGCAAACCACATTCTGTCATCGATGTTAAGTTGAGTTTTTCTTGGCTTTGGAAGTTCATGCCAAGGCTTTAACCTGCCTATGACGGTACAGTCGAATGATCTCACCACTAACGATCTTTCCTCTCAACACTTCGATCTCTCTAGAAAGTTTAGCATAGCTGTTTTTCCGCTTACACGTACTGCTTTCAATGATGTCCTTTGTTTCCTGAGAAGGTGGCAAATTTGGGCGCCCAGATTTGGTTGTATCCATTTCACATTCATCCAAAGTTTTATTCCAATTTCTTTTGACGAAGTACTCACTTCTTAGCAACATTTTGGCAACCCATGAACGTGTTATAAAGGTGGCTCCTGCATCACGAGCTTCCCGAAATGTTATTGCTCGTATGCGATCTATCACACGTTGCCTCTCCGAATCACCAATTAATTGAGAAGCCATTATATTATCACTTTATCAGCTAGAGTATTTTATATATTTATAATCACTAAAAACTATTTCGATATAAGTAAACATGTAAGCTACAAATAGGGGGGGGCTAAGGTTTTTTGGAACCCCTTATATGTGTCATGAACATAATACACACACACACACACACACACACACACACACACACACACACACACACACACATATACAGGGCGTCCCAAAAAAATGTATACACACTTTAACAGCTGATAGCTCAATTGATGTTTCTTTCTTTCCAAGTTAAACCCATTAGAATTAATAATGGCAGTCAGACCAAGCTTTGAACAAAGGAAATTCATTCTAAAATGCTACTGGAAGTGTGAAAACGCAGTTGAAGTGCAAAGACAGTTTAGGAGGGAGTTTCAAAAGATCCATCAACGCGACTTACCATCACTCGAATTAGAGATAAGTTTGAAGCCGATGGAACTGTTCAGAATGTCCACAAGAAGCGTTCCGGAAGACCACGGACATCGACAAGCCCCACAAAGTAAGAAAGAGTACTGGAAACGTATCACCAAAGTCCAAGAAAATCTGTGCGGCAAGCGAGTCGTGAGGTAGGAATTTCAGAATCGTCTGTCCAACGCATTTTGAAGCGCTGTCAATGGAAAAGTTACATTCCAAGATTAGTCCATGCTATTAATGAAGATGATCCGGACCGAAGAGTGGAGTATTGCGAGTGGTACTTGGCAAGATGTGGAAGTGGATTGGACGAAGGGGTTTCGTAGAATATCCTCCGCGTTCACCAGACCTCACACCACTAGACTTTTTTTATGGAGATACTTAAAAGACAAAGTCTACGCTATAAAACCTGCAACAGTCGCTGAATTGAGAGCAGCCATTGAACGAGAATGCACACAAATACCAAACGAAATGTTTCGTGATGTTTGCGATTCCATTGCTTCGCGTTATCAGCAGTGCCTGGACCAGAACGGACGTCAGTTTGAAAACAGGCGTTGACAAAACAATTAAATAATGTCTGTAGATTCTATTACATTTTGAAAATGAAATGTATTTTAATAAACACTGCCTTTATAATTATTTAAAGTGTGTATACATTTTTTTGGGACGCCCTGTATATATATATATATATATATATATATATATATATATATATATATATATATTACACATAGACCGTGCATGGAGCAAGGAACTCTTCTGACAAATGAAATCTACTGTTGTTCGAATAAGTAATAGTATACGACCAATACTATAGTTTTTCTTTTTCATAATGGAAGCCCAGCTTCCTTCACCAGATATCTGCTTAGCAGATACCTGGTGAGGGAAGTTATATTTTGGACTTCTTTGCCAATGACCCGTTGCCCAATTTGGGCTTTGCTCAGGAAAATGAAAAACTATAGTACTTATCATTTACCATTACTTATTGGGGCTGTAGTGGATTTAATTTCTCAGAAGAGTTCCTTGTTCCATGCACGGTCTATGTACTGTGTAACATATAAAAGTTTCTCAGGGGACTAGTCTGTGTTGTAGAATGTACATTGTACAGGGTGAACCAAAAGTCAGGAAACATAGGAACTATGCTTTTCAATGCAAATGTGTATATCATATATATATATATGTGTGTGTGTGTGTGTGTATATTATATATATATATGAATAGAAACGACATAAGTGTTAAGGAACGTTTCCGCACACGAGGAGGAGAGATAACGAATAATGAAAAATGAGGCGAACCGCCCGGGAATCGAACCAGGGCCTTCCAATTGCCGGTTGGATGCTCTACCATTATGCTACGGACCTCACTCAATCACAAATCGAAATTCTCCCACATAGGGCAGAAACCAATGCCCTGAGAGGGCACCCTCGCAAATCGTGAATATGCGCATATAACTGCAATGACCGCGCAGTATATACTGCGCGGTCATTGCAGTTATATGCGCATATTCACGATTTGCGAGGGTGCCCTCTCAGGGCATTGGTTTCTGCCCTATGTGGGAGAATTTCGATTTGTGATTGAGTGAGGTCCGTAGCATAATGGTAGAGCATCCAACCGGCAATTGGAAGGCCCTGGGTTCGATTCCCGGGCGGTTCGCCTCATTTTTCATTATTCGTTATCTCTCCTCCTCGTGTGCGGAAACGTTCCTTAACACTTATGTCGTTTCTATTCATTTATATACTGCGCGGTCATTGCAGTTATATGCATATATATATATATATATTATTACACTCAAAAGTTTGGCACTGGCTGTAGGTCTCATTCATGCTTCACGCTTGATGATAAGACGCCATATCCGACATCAAATCGCTTTAGAGATTCGTATTATACGTAGAACACATTATTTTAAGATGTTGAGAGTGATTTTGGCTTTTCTTTCAGAGTAAATATAAAAATGGGCCTCAGAACAGATTTAAATGACGCTAAAATGGACATGATATTATAAGGGCCCGGCTTGGCTGGTGCCTTAGTCGCCGAGATTGTCCATGTTTCATGCCTATTTTAAGACTCTTCCAAACTTTTGAGCGAGAGATATATATATATATATATATATATATATATATATATGTATATTAGGGTTTGACATTTTTATAACTCATGTTCCTCTATCATAAATCGATGAACTTTTGCCCCCTGACAATGAAAATAACAGTTTTTTTCGATATATTTTGAAAAAACTTCACCCCAAAATAAAAAATAAAAAATTAATAAAATAATAAATATTGGTTGCTCCTTGGTATAGTTATTGCAGATGGGTCTCTGTTCCAGTGATTTTCCAGAGTATTTAGTGCTTTTCGGTATTGTTGCAAGATATTGGACAATTTATGATAATCATCAGGTAACCAATCTAGAATGGTGCAATGCAGCTGTCTCGAATATACTAATATACTATATTTGCTTTCGGGGTGACATTTTTTTTTAATTCTGAAGAATTAGGCCCTTTTTTATTGTTTTCAAGCAAAAGTTCATCGATTGATGATACAGGAAACAATATTTATGACAAAAAATTAAAAAGTCGTAACCCTAATGTGTATATATACAGTATATATAAACCTTGGGTTGGTTAAACTTTGGTTTTTCTTCCGCCCGAGTTGTTTTTCTGACGAAGGTCAAGCGTATTACTCCACCCTAAACCTACAACTTAACTTGGAATCCCAACTACGACTCCCTCACGAGCGGTCACAAATTACAAAGTCCTTGCCCAAACTCGATCTCACGAACTCCTAATCTTAACCACTAACTCTACTCGTACCCAAGGTACCCATTTATCTACCAACCAATTTTTTTAATTGTGTGGAAGGATGAACAGCTAAGTTAGCTGCGCGCTGCCTGCTGTCACCAGGATTCAAATCCGGGACCGATGGATTCGTAGTCAGCGATGCTACCCGCTACACCACTACACCACTATACCCCCCGATGCTACCCGCTACACCACTACACCACTATACCCCCATATATATATATATATATATATATATATATATATATGTATTATAATGTTATAATGTTTCAGACCAACACAGACCGTAGTATCCACTCATGGCTGGTCTACCTAACTGTGTTCGTAATTGTTTATTGCGCATGTCCTCCGTGGTGGCGGAAAGGACCTACAATTTTACGTGGGTTCCGAACCACAACGCCTTAATTTTACTACATTAAACTATACCCAATCTATCAACATATGCATCTAATCGATTTTTAAACATGTTTATAGATGTACTAGTAATTACTTTTACCGGCAAATTATTGCACCTATTTACTATTCTATGCGTAAAAAGTTTTTGGCAACTGCTGTCTCGAACCTTCTACTTGTCAACTTACACCCGTTATTTCTAGTCCTATTATATTGAGATATTTCGAAAAAGCTATCTCTATATACGTTATCGAACCCATTCATAATTTTAAAAACCTGGATTAGATCACCCCTTAACCTCCTAGTCTCGAGTGTTGTCAATTTTAACTCCTTAAGCCTATCCTCGTACGACTTCGACCTAAGCGACGAAATCATCTTAGTTGCTCGTCTTTGAACTCTTTCGATTTTGTCTATATCTTTCCGCATATACGGATTCCAAAATTGGATCGCGTACTCCAAATGGGGCCTAACTAATGATTTATAAAGAAGAACAATAATATCGCGCGATTTGTACTCAAAATTCCGAGCTATAAAACCTAACACTTTGTTCGCTTTATTGACCGCTGCTGTACTTTGTTTCGCCATTTTTAAATCACCAGTGACTATAACTCCTAAATCTTTTTCTTGCTAACTCCTTCCCTGACATACTATACGCAAAGTTACCGTTACGCGAACCTATATGTAAAATTTTGCACTTATCGACGTTAAATCTCATTTGCCATGTGACTGACCAATCAACGATTTTATTCAGATCTTCCTGGATTTTACCTCTATGATGTGTTGTATATGATCAGATATGCTACCTCGGTACGTGCAATATATACAGTATATATAGTGTGTGTGTGTGTGTGTGTGTGTGTGTGTGTGTGTGCGCGCGCGTGTGTGAAGAACGAAAAACCTTAACCTTATTACTGCTGCATTTTTATGTTTTTCAGAACATTCGGTAACTCGAGAACATGATCCTGACATGTCTTGACATTCATGCAGTCATGCGATATACCATATCACATAATTGCATAAAAATCTACCACCCAACTTCGTGTCATCCGCAAACTTTAAAACTGTACTGACTAGGCCAACATCTAAATCGTTAATATATATAAGAAAAAGCAAGGGGCCCAATACAGAACCCTGAGGAACGCCGCTCGCTACATTAGCCCAACACGACTCCGCTCCATCAATGACCACCCTCTGTTTCCTAACTCGCAACCACTCTTCTATCCAATTTATTACTACACCCCTGATTCCATGAGCCTTAGTTTTTTTTCAATGAGTCTTTTGTGTGGTACGGTGTCAAACGCTTTTGAGAATCTAAATACACTACATCAACCGCCCGATGACTATCGTAAACTTCAACCACGCTTTGAAAAAATTCTAAAAGATTAGTTGTATCAGTAAATAAGGTTTGCTCAACTAAAGCGCTTGTCAAACATGGTGTGCCACAGGGCTCAGTTCTGGGTCCACTGTTATTTTTATTTTATATAAATGACCTTCCACGTTCATCTGATATACTGAACTTCATAATGTTTGCAGATGATATAACTGTCTCTTTTTCTTGCAAAGATGTTAATACAGCTAAGAATATATTTCATTCAGAATTCATCAGTGTAATGAAATGGTTGACCACCAATAAACTCTTCCTAAATACCAGTAAAACAAATTTCATGATTTTTACTAATAAAAGAAATGTATATCTTGATGAACTTAATGTTAATGAAATCGCCATAAAGGAGTGTACTGTAACAAAATTTTTTGGTGTAATGCTAGCTAAGAATTTGCAATGGAGTGATCATTAAATTATATCACGAAAAAGATTTCAAGGAGCGTTGCTATAATGTTTAAACTTAGAAATGTAGCCCCTAAACAAGTTTTATTGACTCTTTATCACTCTTGTTCTTCCTTATATAACATACTGCACCCTTGTTTGGGGAAACTTCGCTAACAACGCATTAAACTGGCACATTTTATTTTTATTTACGAGTGTAAGAACAAAATCATTAATTTGCAATGGGTAAATAGATTTTTTGTAACTCTTCAAGAAATCCACTCGTATCAAACCAGAAATAGATCAAAGCTTGTTATACCTCAATTTAGATTGTCTTCATCTAAAAAACTACCCGTTTTCATTGGATTGAAACTATGGAATGACTTGCATGCCGATATAAAAAATATTGTGAATGTAAATTTGTTTAAAACCAAGTTGAAATCCCGATTAATAATGGCATACTAACAAAAATCTAGGATTAATGTCCATTAATATTGTTTAATATTGTCCATTAATATTGTTTAATATTGTAATACATGTTTTAACTATTAATAATACTTATTTACTTATTTATTTATTTATTATTATTAATTTATAACAGCTAGCTGCTTATTTTTAATACGAGCCCAGTAAAGCCTAAAGCTTAAGGGCCATATTAAATAAAAATAAATAGTCGAGCTTCACAATTATTCATGTCATTGTAAATTGAAAAAAAATTATTTATTTTATTATTATTAATAAAGGTTACTCTATCTATCTATCTATCTATCTAAGCAAGATTTGTTTTGCCGAAAACTGTGCTGCGAATTTCTAACCAAGTTATGCAATTCTAAGTGTTCGACTATACGATTCCTAATTACTGATTCCAGTACGTAGCTTACCTACAACAGACGTTAAACTGATTGGCCTATAATTTATATATATATATATATATATATATATATATATATATATATATATATACAGGGTGTCCGAGAATTATCTGTACAATTTTTGGCTGTTATTAAAAGTCAACCATGAAGTGTAGAAATTCCAGTGTTGTCCCATTTTACAGAGAATCTCATTAAGTTTTTTCTGATACCACGTTTTGACAAGTTTTTTAGAAATGTACGCGGGTGACAGACATTGATGATTTAAAAGCAAGAATCACAGCTGCTATTGAGCGAATTGATGTGGATATGCTGCAGCGTACATGGTAACATTTGGATTATCGAGTGGATGTTTTGCGAATCACTGATGGTGCACATATCGAATGTTTGTAACAACGTTACTTTAATAAAAGAAACTTTTGAAAATACAGATTCTAAATAATCTTGTTTAAGAATTTTACGTGTGTTATCAAGAATTTTATTAAAAGATGAAATTGTACAGATAATGTTCAGACACACTGGAATTTCTAAAAACTTGTCGAAACTTGGTATCAGAAAAAACTTAATGAGATTCTCTGTAAAATGGGACAACACTGGAATTTCTACACTTCATGGTTGACTTTTAATAACAGCCAAAAATTGTACAGATAATTCTCGGACACCCTGTATATGTATATATATATATATAATATAATATATATATATATATATATGTGTGTGTGTGTGTGTGTGTGTGTGTGCGCGCGTTGGGATGCCATAATCCAAGATCGTAGCTTTATTTCAACCCCACTCTTTGACCCAAACTGAAGTCATCATCGGGAGTTCATTTAGTTTCTGCTGTTCAAAGTTTCATCATATTATATTATGATAAATTACAATCTTAGTATTTATTTATTCTAACATCAGTTGAAATTGTTAAAGTCAAAGAAAATATCAAAAGATGAATAGATATTAAATAAAATTTTATTCGCTTCAAATTTAGATCGTAAAAAGATTGATTTTGAAAATACTTTAAGAAATTAATTTTTTATGCAAAATTATTTTGCAAGGAAAATTAAAATAGTCTTGATCCACTGCCGCAGCAGCAGTCGAGGGTCATCACAAAAGCCGAGGAACGGTACGTAGTCTTCCGCGGCTTTTTTAATACTTTGATGGCATTTTCATCCCACTGGAATCAATTAAGAGTGAATGTTGGGCTGACTGCTGCCCGAATTAGAGACCGGCTTTGGAGTGCCTGGCACTGAACTTACGGGGGTTTGCGAAAGAACGAGAAGGCAAGAGGAGAAGGGTAGAGGATGCTTTATTCTGCAAAACGAAGGAAGTCTATCCGCCACAAGGTCGAGGAGAGAGTCCGTAGATTGTGAGAGAATTTATATCAAAACGGAAATTGAAATAATTAATGGAGTGAGCTACGGAGGGAAAAGAACAAAATTTATCATATTCCTTGATAGTGATGGGAAGGCGCAAATATTTACAAATAATTCCTCGCATTTCCAAAAATCGGTTGGTGTAGATTTCAGAACGTAACAAATTATTATAAAAAGATAAGAATAAATTTTAAACATTTATAAACAATGTTTGATGAACTTCCAAGAGAATGAGAAAATTTATTTGATCAATGAAGTGATGAGTATAATCTGGGGATTCACTAGCTTCTCTTTGGAATTTAAACCTAATGTACGATTTGTGTGGTTGCGAATAGAAACGGAAGATTTTTATGCAATTATGTGATATGGTATATCGCATGACTGCATGAATGTCAAGACATGTCAGGATCATGTTCTCGAGTTACCGAACGTTCTGAAAAACATAAAAATGCAGCAGTAATAAGGTTAAGGTTTTTCGTTCTTCACACGCGCGCACACACACACACACACACACACACACATATATATATATATATATATATATATATATATATACTGTATATATTGCACGTACCGAGGTAGCATATCTGATCATATACAACACATCATATATGAGTTGTCTCAAAATTGTATCGGGTGATTTTCTAAACATGTGACACTTTAAAGGGTTTGTATTTTATTTATTAACCGAAAGAAAAACATGAAATTTTTATTGTATCTTCTCTACACATGAAGAATTAGTGCCCTAGTGCAAAACATGTTCTATGTGATGTTCCCTCAGCTCATTAACTCTTTGCACACGAACAACAAAATTTTACAGTCCTCTGGTCAGAGTATCTGTCGAAATCTGAGAAATTTCTCGTTCAATTGATGCTCTCAATTCTTCTATTATATCTGGATTCTGTTTAAATCTGTTTAAATCTATTTAATTCTGTTTAAATAACTCCACAGATAAAAGTCAGGGGTTTCGATCTCGTTTTGTTGGTGGTCACGATGTTCCTTTTCCACGATGTTCCTTTTCCGTCGAAAATATCGTGTAAGCATCGTGAGCTGAGAGGACATACCATAGAGCAGTGATGGCGAATTGACCCGCGGGTCAAGTACTGACCCACGAGGCAATTTTTAGTGACCCACGAGCTCCTATTTAAATAAAATATGACTTTAATTTTTAATATTTTCTATCTTACAGTTTTAAAATTATTTTATTCTCCCACCAAAATAAACAGCTGATACACATTGAAACGTTTTTAAACGTATAGTATACGTTTAAAAACGTGCGTGTATGCGTGACAACCGACTCATGGTGCGCGCCGCGCGGTCATCCGCCTTCCCAGTTTTGCAGTTCTCGTCCTTAAGTTTGTTAGTGCCAAATTACACTGGGGAACAAATTTTAACTTTGTTTTTGTTTCTTGGACGTGAACAGGTCGGTCTTATAGGATTTTTTCCGCTCATTCCGAATATAGCCGTAGAATTTCTCTATCACCCAAGGTTACTGAGAAATTTGTATTTTAATATTTATTCAAAAAGTGTATAGAAGTTAGTAAAAATACTTCATAAAAATTATATTAGTGGCAGATTGGCATTTAAAATATTCTTCTTAAAACTTCTTTGTCACTGATTTTCTCTTGTAGTTTTCATTAGGAGCTTCTCGCATCAATGTCCAGCAGTAATCAGCTAACATTGCCGGATCCCACCTCCCATGGGAGGTGGGATCCATGCTCATCGCTTACGTCGCCGAGGTTTTCAGGGAAGAAATCTAAATGGGAGTGCAAGAAATGGATTTTTAGTGACATATTACATCCCAATAACCTATATGCTTCAATCATGTCCTGCACTATTTTTTCATAGTTAGAGGCTTTGATGTTCCCTAGAAAATTTGTGACAACATTCTTCATGGCCTCCCATGCCACTTTTTCTTTTCCTCTCAAGGCATCATCAAACTTTTGATCTTTCATGAGCTCTCTGATTGGGGACCAACAAAGATCCCTTCTTTTATCTTTGCATCGCTAAGTCGTGAAAACTTTTTCTTCAAATATTTGAATGCCTCATCTTCCTTGTTCATTGCTTTGACAAAATTTTTCATGATGCCAAGTCTGATGTGAAGTGGCGGTAAGTATATTTTCTTGGGGTCAACTAAGGGTTCATGAGACACATTCTTCAGTCCTGGGATACATTTTTGACGAAGTGGCCAATCCTTTACAAAATAATGCGAATATCTGGCTCTGCTGTCCCATTCACAAAGGAAGCAGCAGAACTTCGTATAACCGAGCTGCATTCCCAGAAGAAGCGCGACGACTTTTAAATCCCCACATATATACCAACGAAACTGGTCATAATTAATCTGCTGAAGGATGAGTTTCATATTTTCGTAAGATTCCTTCATGTGGACAGCGTGCCCTACAGGAATGGAAGGGTATTTATTTCCATTGTGAAGTAGTACAACCTTGAGGCTTAGCTTCGAAAAGTCAATAAATAAACGCCAATCTTCAGATTTGTGCTCATGACCGAGAGCTAACAGCAGTCCATTTACATTATTACAGTAGCATAAACCACCTGACGAGGAGAAATACTGCATCAGATCTTTTGGCGAGTGCGGAACGCCGATATGCTTGTATCTTTTGCCAGCAAATTCCATTCACGTAACCTGGAGCCCAATAATTCCGCTTTCTTTTTCGGAAGGTCCAAATCTCTCACGAGATCATTCAGCATAACCTGCGTTATCATACGTGGTTTATTTGATTCAGGTTGCTGAAAGTCTGTATCTTTAGTGTCATCAATTTCCATTGGTTCAACTTCAGACTCTTCATCCAGTGTCCATGACTTTGGCGGAGTTGGAATTGGGTTATCATTGTCATGTAGTACTGGTCTCATGGCAGATGCAAGATTTGGGTATTGAATTTTATGTTTATTTTTGGCAGAGAATCCTGAAACGTTAGTCATACAAAAATAGCAATCCGTTAGGTGATCCTTGGGCTCTCTCCAAATCATTGGTATGGCAAATGGCATAGATTTGCGGGTACCTTTAATCCAACCCCTAAGAGTGACGGCACAGGAAATGCATGAGATATGAGGTGCCCAGGATTTGTCTTGGTCGCCTACCTTACATCCAAAATAAAGTTCGGAAGCCTTCTTCACGAGTGGGGTCATCGTCTTCCTCTGTGCCATTATGGTCAGTTCTCCACATACGTAGCAAAATGTATCTCTGGGATTAATACAGTTTCGATTCATGCTGGCGGAAAATTATTGAAATCACGGAAAACTTTTTGGAATGAAAAACCAATTTTTTCTACTATGAAAAATTTTAAAATTTGAGCAAAACTTGAAAAAAATTTAAATAGCTATATTTTTTTAATGCAAAAAATACTATTAAATATAGTTAACCTGAAAAAAAAAGAAAGTAAAATTAAATTAGTACACTTATTTTTAACTAATATTTTGGGAAAACTCTGAGTAAATGGAAATATTATTTTCTCGAAAACTATGGGTGATAGCAAAATTCTGAAACCATATTTGGAATCAGCATCAAAGGTTCTATAAGAAACACCAAATAGTTTTCAAGAAACAAAAATGTTGTTCCCTAGTGTTATTAGTGCAGAAATTATCACCCATAAAAAAAATGGCTACAAAAAAACGAAAAACTAGTTCTGAAGGTAGTGGAACTGGAAGGTTATTTCCTGAACGGTGGATTGTGAAATACGGTGTTGTTAAACGAAATAATGAAGCTTTTTGTTGTATTTGCAAAATAGACATTGTTTTTATAATATTAAGCTTTTATAATATTAAGCGACATTTTGAAAGTAACCACAAAAATTTGTGGTCAATGTCAGATGAGGAAAGGAATGAAATTATTATGCGGCAATTAAACCAACAGCAACAACAATCTGCTATTTCAAAAGCATTTTTAAACCAAACAACAATATTACAGCAGCTAATTTTCAATTATCATCTACCATTGCTCAACACGGAAAACCACTTTCTGATGGCGATTATTTAAAAGAAGCTTTTATAAACTACTCAGATTATTTATTTGAAGATTTGTTTGGATGAAAGTACAGATGTCACATCACAGGCCCGTCTGCAGTTATTGCAAGATTTTATTCCGAAAATATAATGAAGGAAGAGCTAATTAAATTGATGACACTGCCTGAGAAAACCACAGGACAGGATATTATGAATGAATTGGAAAAGGAATTCATCCAAATAGGTATTAATTTCAGAAATATTGTATCTGTGACGACTGATGGAGCTCCGAGTATGATTGGAAAAAATGTTGGATTTGTTGAATTACTTAAACAAGGAGTGAAACACCCTTTAGTTGAATTTCATTGTATTTTACACCAAGAAGCTCTTTGGGCAAAAAAAGGTTTAAAATCACTTGAAAATGTGATGTCTCTTGTGACAAAGATTGTCAATTTTATAGTTGCTCACGATCTTAACAAACGTCAATTTACCAAACTATTAGATGAGGTTGACTCAATTTTCAGGGTTAGTCATGTATAACAATGTCAAATGGTTAAGTCGTGGTCAAGTTTTGAATCGCTTTGTTGAATTGTAAGAAAAATAAGATATTTTCTGAATAAAAAGGAACATGGATATCCAGAACTGACAGACATGAATTGGTTGAATGACTTACATTTTTTCGCTGATTTCACATTACATTACAATGCTTTAAATAAAAAGTTGCGAAGTCGCGGCTGCGTTGTATCATCAATGTTTGAAAATATTAAAGCTTTTGAAAAAACTAAATATTTTCTCAAAAGATCTGGAAGAAGAAAAATTGAAATATTTTCCATTATTACAGAAACACTTCTTGACTTCAAAATATTTTGCAGACAATGAAGAAAATAAATCCGACGTGCTCAAAAAGTACTCTTCAATAATAAGAGATGCCAGACAATCACTTTCAGAGAGGTTTTCACAATTCCGACAAATTGATGCAACATTACAATTCATCCAATTCCCCCATCTATTCAGTTTGAAGATCTTCAGTTATCAGCTTTCATTGGCTTGACATTGGTAGTTTAGAAATGAAATTAGTTGACTTCCAAGAAAGTACAGTATGGAAGACTAAATTTATTGATTTTAATCTGAAGTTACAAGAAAAGGAATTGGAGTCATCAATTTTGGGTGTAATCAGAGAACAACAATCAATAGAAAGAGTAGAGAATCTTATTCTTGCAGAATGGAACTCTTTACCAAATTCTTTTGCATCAATGAAAAAGCTAGCATTAGCTCTGCTAACAATGTTTGGTTCATCTTATTCGTGTGAACAGTTGTTTTCCTCCATGAATTTCGTCAAATCCACCACTAGGAATTGCCTTGGCACAGATATGAGTGCCGCGTGTGTGAGACTAAAGACAACTAAATATAAACCTCGGATCAAAATATTAGCAGCTAAAATCCAACAACAAGTTTCCCACTAAAAATCGTAAGTAAATAAATTATTGTGGCCCAATTTCGTTTTTTTTTAAATCAAAAGTAACAAAAATGACCCGCCAGCAAAAAAGGTTCGCCACCACTGACATAGAGTATGTTTTGCAATGGGGGATTGGGGACTAAATTCCCACATTTTTCATGTACGAAGGAAGGGACTAAGGGCGAGCGCCCGCGAAGCTTTTCAAAACGTGTAGAGAAGTACAGTAAAAATTTCATGTTTTTACTTCAGGTACTAAACAAAATACACACCTTTTTAAGTATCACATGTTAAAAAAGAAAAATCCGATATTTGACAATAAGAGCATTAAATTTTTTCCCAAATCCACGAAAAATCTAAAAGCAGACAACTAGATTTTGGTAAATGTAAATCATACTGATATTACAGAATTTTTTCCTTTAAAAAATAAAGTTTCCGAACGCGAAGTAAAAATGTTTCCGGTGTCGGTTTCCTTAAATTTGTCATACACACACACACACACACACACAGCGACCATACAAGTCAAATTTGGGGTAAAGAAATCGTAAAGTTTTTAAATATCATCATAATTTCTTCTCTCAGTTCGGTAATATTTATTTTTCTTTGTTACATAGTAGGTTCTGCCACTCACAACGCTATCTTACACACACACACACACACACACACACACACACACACATATATATATATATATATATATATATCAGTGGCGTGCGGTGATTTTTCGTCAAGGGGAAGCAATTCAAGCAAAAACAACAAAGATTATATAAAATAAAATAAAACTTTAAAATACTCGTATATAATAAAAACAAAACACATATATCATCTACTTACTTTACTTATAGGTTAATTCTATTCTTCTTTCTTTTACAGCACGTATAAGTTGCCAGATATTTCAAGAAAATTAACTATAAGATCTGGACAGCGATTTCTAAATTGCTTCCTTTTTGACATAGGGAAGGATAAAATGACGATAAATATATTCTTTTTCGCTTAACATGGCCATGGAATTTTTTAGTAGAAAAACTATATATGAAACTTGTTGTATTCAATAAATACTACATTATTAAACATTAAATGCGTTTTTAGAATGGAAAGAAACAATTTGTAACAGTAAAAAAAAAGCGAAAGTCATTGGGAAAAAGGATGCATTTCGTCAATTGTTGTCCAACTCGAGATTTTTTGCGTCGGCTTTCTCAAAGGTTCTTGCACGAACGGCAACCAATGTATATACTATGTATCCACCTGATTACCAATCAAATGCTATAAATAGTATAATAAAATGATTTGTACAAATTATTAACACATATTGAACTGTTTAAACTTTAAAGTATAATACAGCATTTTCTTCTTTCTTTGAATAGGGAAGCATTGTTTCCCTTGCTTCCATGGACCGCACGCCACCGATATATATATATATATATGTGTGTGTATATTAAGCAAAGAACCACGGGGAAAAGGAAAAGGAAACACGAAGTCCGAGCGTTTTCGTGATATATTCACATATCACGAAAGCGCTCGGACTTCGTGTTTCCTTTCCTTTTCTCTGTGGTTCTTTGCTTATTAAAAAGATCACGTGTTGTTCTGTGATTTTATTGCATATATATATATATATATATACTTTTGCAAACCATGGTTTTATATTATAATATAATATATATATATATATATATATATATATATATATATATATACTTTTGCAAACCATGTGTTTATATATATATATATATATATATATATATATATATCACTAAAATTTGCATGTGCTCCGTTTTCCATCTAAATATGATACGGTAAATTGAAACGCAATGCTCGAAGTGTCACTAAAATAACTTCTGCGATGCAAACTCGCTTTGGCAATATGGTTTTGCCTCCCAAACACATTCCCACTTCTTCTCTCTCTCTCTCTCTCTTCTCTCTCTCTCTCTCTCTCTCTCTCTCTTACACACACACACACACACACACACACACACACACACACACACACACCTTTGCACATTCCATTAACAAGTCTCTTTGTTTCTGCATAATTTTCTTCAGTCTTGACCTTTCTTAGTTTAAAATGCACGTTATTATTCCCCTGAATTCTAATATTTGCAATCGTTTGTGTTTGCTTCTCTGTTTTTAATTATATTCTTTAACGTTGTTTATGTATTTGTCACTAGAAAGTTTGATCTCTCTCTATCGCCTCCATATTCTCTTATTCTCTTCTGTATTCGTTTATTCGTATGTCTCTGTCTGTTCTTTTCCTCACTTTTACTTTCTTTAATTACGAGTATTTCTTCCATTTAGCAATTTGTTCCTTCTTTCTCACGTTTGCCTCTCGTCTGTTTCGTTGGTAAGAAAACGTTTCAGCTTTTATTTAAAGAAATGAAATGTAGATATAAAGCCTCGTAAACTGGAGCACGTATAAATGGGGTAATAAAAGCTAAAAGAGGATAAGGTAAAACTGGTTGTAAGGACTGAGAGAAAGAGAGAGATGAAAGACGAAGAAGTGAAAAAGGGTAGAGAAGGTAAAAGAGGAGGTGATAGGAGGCAAAAAGGGAAAATAGAAGAGGAGTTAATGGCAGTGAAAAAGGTTAAAAGCAAGGAACAGTTAAACTCTGAAAAGGTGTTCAAGGGTAAAAGGCAGTGTTTTAAACGGAGAATTTGAAAAACTATAAAAACAATAAAGGTAAAAGAGAAATGAAAAAATAATGATGGCCTAAATAGCTAAAACATTCAACAAAAGAGGTGAAACAAAGGTATAAAACGAATAAAAATATATTCAAGGATCTAAATATGAAATAAAGAAAAAGAAAATATTGATCCTTTATTACAAAAAAAAATTAGAAAAAATTTCTTGAAACTGAAATTTGATCCGAAATTAATTAAATTTAGTTTTGTTTTGTTTTGTCGGAATTTTACTAAATGAAAATTGTCTTTCATTTTTCGCGTACCATGATAAACAATTATATATAATATATATATATATATATATATATATATATATATATATATATTATATAATATATATATAGAGGGTGTCCCAATTTAGGTGTGTGTCGAATTTTTCAACTTTCAAATTCCAAATATGAGGGGTGCTAAAAAGTTGCAGCATGACTTAGGAATTCTAAAGTTTTTGTTAATTTAATATAATTTAGTTTTGCTTGGTAAGAAGCTACATAAAAATAGTGACTTTTTTGACTTTTCTGTGGAATTATATAATAATTATTATATTAATAATTATATATGCTGTATATATAATGCACTGCTGTTTTTGCTTATTTCACAGGTTGAAACATATTCATCAGTGTGCTGAAGATTACTTGTCTGTCACTGCTACCATCCTAACCAGTGGGAATTGACCTACAATGGCTTCTAAAAGGAGGACAAGACTGGGGACATTCACACATATGAGCAACCTAATTGGAACTGGTAGAGAGTTGTTGCCCTCTGAACTCCCAACTCTGCGAGACGTTCTGAAATATGGGCTACTGCTAAGAGAACAAAGTGGTGAGGATGTGAGAAACTACCCAGCAGCCAGTCTTGCAAAGGACATTTACCCTAAAGTGCTTGAAAAGTGGGAACGAGCAAACAGTTCTTTTGTAGCCCCCGTTGTAAATTCACGAGTCACAATCTTAAACAAGATCCAAGAGAGCTGGGAGCAGGCCAAAAACATATCTCTTGGGAGAGGAAAGCTACATGTCAAAAAGGCTTTCATTGCAAAACTTGACAAGCTTTTGACATCCTCAGTTGCAAGTGTAAAATTGTTCTCTGCTCTGAATTTGGCTGTCTTGCAGATGCTGGTTGCAAAAACGAAACTCACATTAACTGTACATGCCCTAGGGAGATGAAGATCCCTGTGAAGGAACTTGCTTTCATTAAAGGTCAGAGAGACAAGTCTGGTTCTATTGGACCACATCAGATTGGCTTGCCAGATCAACCTGAGCACAACAGACAAGTCAAAAAGCAGAAGCGGCAAGAAGACGAAAGAAGAAGGCTTGCTGAATATAAGCAGACAAGTAAGCAGGATGTTTCAATGCCATCAAGTGAAATAATTTTCTCTGATGATGAAAATGAAGAACAAATAGCTGATGCTCAAGATGGAAAGGATGGAAATTATGAAGTGACATTAGAAATACCAAGCACGTCTTCAACTTCCAATAAAAAGCCAAAGTACAACACATTAGAAATACCTAATGTTGCTATGCATAGCATCAGATATGGTGTTGGCCTGCGTGCCACAGCTGCCATCACCACTGCTGCCTTTATGGATGCTGGCTTGATCACTGAAGAAGACAAGAGACTTGTAGTTGATCACAATAAAGTCAAGAGGGCCCAAGAAAAGTTATGAGATCCCTGGATCAGGAATTTGATGATCTTTGTAAGAAGGGTGAAATTGACTGCATCTTCTTTGACGGCCGTCAAGATACAACTAAAGTTATGCTGAAAGCAGACAATTCAGATCGTCAGTTCCCCAGCATCATCAAAGAAGAGCATTATTCTGTGTGCAGTGAGCCAGGTGGAAGATATCTCTACCACTTCACTCCTGAGAAAGGCTCAACGAAAAAAAACCTGCTGAAGTTATTGCTGATAATCTTGTAGATTTCATGAAGAAGAAGGGCATTGATAAAAGCCTGTAGGGCATTGGAGGTGATTCTACAAATGTTAACACTGGCTGGGAGGGTGGTTCCATGCATTGGGTAGAGGTCAAGCTTTGCCGTAAGCTGATCTGGTTGGTTTGTGCCCTCCACACTAACGAGTTACCCCTGCGACACTTGATCACAGCACTGGATGGGAAGACCTTGTCTAACAACAAGTGGACAGGTAACATTGGCAAGATGCTAGACACTGCAACCGAACTTGAAATTGATCCTTCATTCACTAAACTCTCAATTGGAGAGCCTCTTACTTCACTGAGTGACAATGTCGTAAAGGATCTTTCTACTGATCAAGCGTACGGGTATAGGATCACACAGGCCATAAGGACAGGAGAACTTCCCCAGATCTGGCCCTTCTTGAAATTGGTCCAGTGAGCCATTCAAGGTGGTTGACAATAGCAAACAGGCTTTGTCGCATATGGGTTTCAAAACATGGCCTTAAAGGCAAAACCCTCAACAACTTAAGACTGATAGTGGAATACATGGTTGGTGTGTACTACCCCTGTTGGTTCAACATCAAAGTAAAACACTCTTGGGTGGAAGGCCCACGCCACATCTTGTTTCAGCTGCGGCTAGTTAGGCTGCAAAAGAAGGCTGTAGTGGATGCTGTTTTGCCAACCATCAAGCGCTCAGCATGGTATGCATTCAGCGAAATGATAATCCAGACACTCTTGTGCTCAGATGACAGTGAAGAGAGGAGAGCTGGTGTCCAAAAGATTGTTGACATGAGGGGTGGAGATGATGACACACTTGGAGATCTTTCTGTACGTCCCAGGAAGACACCTTCCATCAACCCCAGTGCTTCTTCCGTGTTGGAGCTGACAGACTGGTCTGACGGGGTATTTGAACCTCCTTTGACATGTAAACTGACTACAGCGGAAGTAAGAAGTTCTTTGACAAGCCTATGCAAGTTGCACAGTGGCCCTGTCATGCTCAGTCAATAGAGAGGTGTGTGAAACAAGTCACAGAGGCAGCAGGCAGGGTATACACATGAGAAACGTGAGGGCTATATCAGAGGCCAAGAAGCAAGTCGGCGGCTGATGTCCAAGAACGAATCAAAGCAAGACTTGATGAAACATGTTGTTTAAATATTTTTTTTACTGATGTCATTACTTTCTAATGTTGTTTTATGATTACAAGGATATGTTTTATGATTACTAGGATATGTTTTATGCAGAGAAACTAAAAATTTTAGCATTACCTGACATTTTGAGAAGCTAAAATTAATAAATGTTGTTTTCCGAGAGCAATTTATGTGCTTTTTAATCAAACGTAGATTTACCAAGCTAAGTGTTGAGCAATCACAAAAATAATAGCAGATTTGAATTCTTCACATCCAAAAACATATTTTTAAAACCCCTCAGTGAAGGAATTGGCAAAAATTAATTTTCACCTCCCAAATTGACACACCCTAGACCAGTGGTGCACAAACGTTTTTGATGTGAGGGCCAAGCGAAGAAAATAACTAAATGTATTAGCCTACTTACTTTCCATCTAAGTCATAAATTGCGTCACTTTTTATTCTAACTTTTTCATTGAATTGAAAAGACCCGTGGGGCCACTGAAAAGACCCGTGGGGGACACATTTGGCCCGCGGGCCAGGGTTTGTGCATCACTGCCCTAGACTGTCCCATAAGTCCGGCATCATAGGAAAAATAATAAAAAAAGGCAAAACAAAAGCTTTTATTTACAGAACGTGCTCAATATGTCCACCATTGTTTTCAATACACAAATTCAGACGTGATACCCAGTCAGCAAGCACACGGTGAATGATGTCAGGAGTAATGGTGTTACATGCCCCAATAATGCGCTGCCGCAAATGTTCAACACTCCTAATTTTCTCTGCGTATACCAACGCTTTCAAGTGACCCCAGAGATAAAAATCTAGTGGCTTGAGATCCGGGCTTCTAGCTGGCCATTCCACAGACCCTCGACGTCCTATCCAATGACCAGGGAATTGTTGGTACAGGTATTCCCTTACTTGGGTGCTGTAATGTGCAGGAGCGCCGTCTTGCTGAAACCATGTTGAGAAATTTCTTTCTTCGTTCAAGACACTGAGAAATGCTTCTTCCTTGAGCATACGTAGGTAGGTGCCTCCAGTGACATGTTCATCGAAAAAGAGGGGGCCTTAATGCGATCCTTCCAAATGCCACACAATACCATCACCCGAGATGCACCTTCTTCCTTTGAAGAGGTATACCAGTGAGGGTTGTTTTGAAACCAGTAGCGGGTATTCTGTCGATTTATCACCATTTCCATAAAAAAACAGCCTCGTCACTGAACAGAATGGTGGACGGGAAATTGGCATCCCGAGCATATTGTTCCGTAGCCCATTCACAAAATTCCATCCGCCGGTCGGGATCATCTTCGCTTAATTTCTGTAGGATCTGAAGTTTATTTGGATGCCATTTGTGAGCCTGAAGAATGAGATGGATGCTACTTTTCGACACTCCTCTCTCGGCGGACAATCGCCGAAGAGACTTTTTGGGACTTCTGTTAAAATGAGCCAGGATAGCAGTCGCTGTATCATCGTCAGTGAACCTCCTTGAAGGTCCACTGCGTGGTTTATCTTCTATGGATCCTGTTTCCTTAAACTTTGCAACAAGTCTGCTAACACAACTCTGTGTTATTGGCTCGCGGTCTGGATGCAGTCTGTTAAATTCAGCAGCGGCCTCTCTTTGACTCCGATTTCCTATGAATAGAATTATCTGGATTCGTTCTTCCTTGCTCACAGACATTATGGCCTGTAGAAAGAGAAAAATATGAATTATGGTTTGTAGAAATAGAAAAATATGAATTTCTCCTATGATGCCGGACTTATGGGACACCCTGTATATATATATATATATATATACTATATGTATATATATATATATATATATATATATATATATATATATATATATAGACACTTTTTAGTTTATTTATTATTATATTTTATTTTGTATTACAGACCGACCTTTTAAAATGTTTTGGAATGACTTCGTCTGAAATGAAATGAACGAATCGCATAGCGGAGTAAATGGATTTAAATTCTTTACATATATATATATATATATATATATATATATATATATATATATATATATACATTCAACTGCAAAGAACACGCAGTATAAATAACGTAAAGAACGACGCTTGTATAGGAGATATTCCGCGCAAGACGAGAAAGAGAAAACAACAAATGAAAAAATGAAGTACCACCTGGGAATCGAACCCGGGATCTTCCGATTGCCGGTCAGACGCGATAACCACTACACCATGGACTTCACTCTTCCAAATGTCGTAATTCCTCTACATACTCGCAGAAACCAATGCCCCAAGGGGGCACCTCCCGCTTGCCGTATCATTATATACATTCAACTGCAAAGAACACGCAGTATAAATAACGTAAAGAACGACGCTTGTATAGGAGATATTCCGCGCAAGACGAGAAAGAGAAAACAACAAATGAAAAATGAAGTACCACCTGGGAATCGAACCCGGGATCTTCCGATTGCCGGTCAGACGCGATAACCACTACACCATGGACTTCACTCTTCCAAATGTCGTAATTCCTCTACATACTCGCAGAAACCAATGCCCCAAGGGGGCACCTCCCGCTTGCCGTATCATTATATACATTCAACTGCAAAGAACACGCAGTATAAATAACGTAAAGAACGACGCTTGTATAGGAGATATTCCGCGCAAGACGAGAAAGAGAAAACAACAAATGAAAAAATGAAGTACCACCTGGGAATCGAACCCGGGATCTTCCGATTGCCGGTCAGACGCGATAACCACTACACCATGGACTTCACTCTTCCAAATGTCGTAATTCCTCTACATACTCGCAGAAACCAATGCCCCAAGGGGGCACCTCCCGCTTGCCGTATCATTATATACATTCAACTGCAAAGAACACGCAGTATAAATAACGTAAAGAACGACGCTTGTATAGGAGATATTCCGCGCAAGACGAGAAAGAGAAAACAACAATGAAAAAATGAAGTACCACCTGGGAATCGAACCCGGGATCTTCCGATTGCCGGTCAGACGCGATAACCACTACACCATGGACTTCACTCTTCCAAATGTCGTAATTCCTCTACATACTCGCAGAAACCAATGCCCCAAGGGGCACCTCCCGCTTGCCGTATCATTATATACATTCAACTGCAAAGAACACGCAGTATAAATAACGTAAAGAACGACGCTTGTATAGGAGATATTCCGCGCAAGACGAGAAAGAGAAAACAACAAATGAAAAATGAAGTACCACCTGGGAATCGAACCCGGGATCTTCCGATTGCCGGTCAGACGCGATAACCACTACACCATGGACTTCACTCTTCCAAATGTCGTAATTCCTCTACATACTCGCAGAAACCAATGCCCCAAGGGGGCACCTCCCGCTTGCCGTATCATTATATACATTCAACTGCAAAGAACACGCAGTATAAATAACGTAAAGAACGACGCTTGTATAGGAGATATTCCGCGCAAGACGAGAAAGAGAAAACAACAAATGAAAAAATGAAGTACCACCTGGGAATCGAACCCGGGATCTTCCGATTGCCGGTCAGACGCGATAACCACTACACCATGGACTTCACTCTTCCAAATGTCGTAATTCCTCTACATACTCGCAGAAACCAATGCCCCAAGGGGGCACCTCCCGCTTGCCGTATCATTATATACATTCAACTGCAAAGAACACGCAGTATAAATAACGTAAAGAACGACGCTTGTATAGGAGATATTCCGCGCAAGACGAGAAAGAGAAAACAACAAATGAAAAAATGAAGTACCACCTGGGAATCGAACCCGGGATCTTCCGATTGCCGGTCAGACGCGATAACCACTACACCATGGACTTCACTCTTCCAAATGTCGTAATTCCTCTACATACTCGCAGAAACCAATGCCCCAAGGGGGCACCTCCCGCTTGCCGTATCATTATATACATTCAACTGCAAAGAACACGCAGTATAAATAACGTAAAGAACGACGCTTGTATAGGAGATATTCCGCGCAAGACGAGAAAGAGAAAACAACAAATGAAAAAATGAAGTACCACCTGGGAATCGAACCCGGGATCTTCCGATTGCCGGTCAGACGCGATAACCACTACACCATGGACTTCACTCTTCCAAATGTCGTAATTCCTCTACATACTCGCAGAAACCAATGCCCCAAGGGGCACCTCCCGCTTGCCGTATCATTATATACATTCAACTGCAAAGAACACGCAGTATAAATAACGTAAAGAACGACGCTTGTATAGGAGATATTCCGCGCAAGACGAGAAAGAGAAAACAACAAATGAAAAAATGAAGTACCACCTGGGAATCGAACCCGGGATCTTCCGATTGCCGGTCAGACGCGATAACCACTACACCATGGACTTCACTCTTCCAAATGTCGTAATTCCTCTACATACTCGCAGAAACCAATGCCCCAAGGGGGCACCTCCCGCTTGCCGTATCATTATATACATTCAACTGCAAAGAACACGCAGTATAAATAACGTAAAGAACGACGCTTGTATAGGAGATATTCCGCGCAAGACGAGAAAGAGAAAACAACAAATGAAAAAATGAAGTACCACCTGGGAATCGAACCCGGGATCTTCCGATTGCCGGTCAGACGCGATAACCACTACACCATGGAGTATGTAGAGGAATTACGACATTTGGAAGAGTGAAGTCCATGGTGTAGTGGTTATCGCGTCTGACCGGCAATCGGAAGATCCCGGGTTCGATTCCCAGGTGGTACTTCATTTTTTCATTTGTTGTTTTCTCTTTCTCGTCTTGCGCGGAATATCTCCTATACAAGCGTCGTTCTTTACGTTATTTATACTGCGTGTTCTTTGCAGTTGAATGTATATAATGATACGGCAAGCGGGAGTGCCCCCTTGGGGCATTGGTTTCTGCGAGTATGTAGAGGAATTACGACATTTGGAAGAGTGAAGTCCATGGTGTAGTGGTTATCGCGTCTGACCGGCAATCGGAAGATCCCGGGTTCGATTCCCAGGTGGTACTTCATTTTTCATTTGTTTTTTCTCTTTCTCGTCTTGCGCGGAATATCTCCTATACAAGCGTCGTTCTTTACGTTATTTATACTGCGTGTTCTTTGCAGTTGAATGTATATAATGATACGGCAAGCGGGAGGTGCCCCCTTGGGGCATTGGTTTCTGCGAGTATGTAGAGGAATTACGACATTTGGAAGAGTGAAGTCCATGGTGTAGTGGTTATCGCGTCTGACCGGCAATCGGAAGATCCCGGGTTCGATTCCCAGGTGGTACTTCATTTTTTCATTTGTTGTTTTCTCTTTCTCGTCTTGCGCGGAATATCTCCTATACAAGCGTCGTTCTTTACGTTATTTATACTGCGTGTTCTTTGCAGTTGAATGTATATAATGATACGGCAAGCGGGAGGTGCCCCCTTGGGGCATTGGTTTCTGCGAGTATGTAGAGGAATTACGACATTTGGAAGAGTGAAGTCCATGGTGTAGTGGTTATCGCGTCTGACCGGCAATCGGAAGATCCCGGGTTCGATTCCCAGGTGGTACTTCATTTTTTCATTTGTTGTTTTCTCTTTCTCGTCTTGCGCGGAATATCTCCTATACAAGCGTCGTTCTTTACGTTATTTATACTGCGTGTTCTTTGCAGTTGAATGTATATAATGATACGGCAAGCGGGAGGTGCCCCCTTGGGGCATTGGTTTCTGCGAGTATGTAGAGGAATTACGACATTTGGAAGAGTGAAGTCCATGGTGTAGTGGTTATCGCGTCTGACCGGCAATCGGAAGATCCCGGGTTCGATTCCCAGGTGGTACTTCATTTTTTCATTTGTTGTTTTCTCTTTCTCGTCTTGCGCGGAATATCTCCTATACAAGCGTCGTTCTTTACGTTATTTATACTGCGTGTTCTTTGCAGTTGAATGTATATAATGATACGGCAAGCGGGAGGTGCCCCTTGGGGCATTGGTTTCTGCGAGTATGTAGAGGAATTACGACATTTGGAAGAGTGAAGTCCATGGTGTAGTGGTTATCGCGTCTGACCGGCAATCGGAAGATCCCGGGTTCGATTCCCAGGTGGTACTTCATTTTTTCATTTGTTGTTTTCTCTTTCTCGTCTTGCGCGGAATATCTCCTATACAAGCGTCGTTCTTTACGATATATATATATATATAGACACTTTTTAGTTTATTTATTATTATATTTTATTTTGTATTACAAACCGACCTTTTAAAATGTTTTGGAATGACTTCGTCTGAAATGAAATGAACGAATCGCATAGCGGAGTAAATGGATTTAAATTTTAATTAAAGAGACTCCCAGGTTTGAAATTAAATCGGGGGCAAATATACAAAAAAAAATATAAATGTGGCAACCATTTCTCCATCTCCTTTTCCCATGAAAATTAACTCTCTCTCTCTCTCTCTCTCTCTCTCTCTCTCTCTCTCTCTCTCAGGTCTTCACCTGTTCTTCGTTGTGAATACACTCGTTTATCGAGTGTCCAGTGTCAGTGATTTTGATAATTTATTTTAGGGATATTAAATCACTAATAAAATGATATAGTTACAGTAGTGTTCGGTGCCTTCATATCTAACTTAACATATCTAATTTACCTTGTTTTTAATTATAGCTAAATTCACTTTTTTTATTAAACGAAGTTTAAGGTAACTAAAATAGTGCCATAAAACTTTCTTTGCCTTGTTTGAGAAATATTTCGCGGAAGGTGTTGACCCTTTCGAGGCGGGTAAGCCAGACAGCTTTAAAGCAGTTAAAGTACAACGTGGTTCCATAAGGCCGTTTTGCCTTTGAAGATTGTATATGAGATGGTGTTAATCCCTTCTGAGACACATAGGCCAGACAGCGTGTG
The DNA here is from genome assembly GCA_023014485.1 of Bathynomus jamesi. Taxonomy (NCBI): domain Eukaryota; kingdom Metazoa; phylum Arthropoda; class Malacostraca; order Isopoda; family Cirolanidae; genus Bathynomus; species Bathynomus jamesi. Next base: position 29,089 of record JAJOZX010003906.1, read on the forward strand.
CAAATGGTCACCCTCTGAAAAATAGATAAGTTTTTTACTTTTTCATTTTTTTTCATTTAAGTATTGTAAACTGCATTTAAAAATAGATAAAATATGACAGGGACAGGTAAACTGAAATTCGAATGCTTTAAATGTAAAGTTCAACATTGGTGTGTTGATTTTCCTGAAGGTAATTTCAGCGACATACCAACTTTGAGTGTATGTTTGTTTTGTAGACTTGACGAAAACCATGAAAAGAAAGTTAAAGAGCTAAAGGATGTTTTAAAATCTTGAAGCTCGGATTGTGGCACTAGAAATCCAAACCAGTGGACAAAGCCAGAGTGAAAACCTAACATCGGATATAAACTCTAAGGATTAATGTTTAGAACGGACTATTGGAATTTGCAGATGATAATTTGGCGATCCTACTAGGGATAATAGTAAACTAGAGTTCATATTCAAGAGTGAGGGTGACCTAGTCTCTAAACTGACTATTGGTGAAACTGAGTAACAGTGATCACAATTCGACTAGATTTGACCTCAGGGTCCCAATTAGGACTCGAGAAAAGACGCACGAAAGGTTAGGTTAACAATGAAATTAGCAATGCTATTACAGAAAAAAATAGAGCCTACAAAATACTTAAGTCACATTTCAACCAGACTAATTCAGAAAATTATATAAACCTACGTCGGAGGGTTAAATCCTTAATTACAGTAGATCAGCTAAACGTGATAAAGAAGCCAGAGTTGTCTCACTCTGTAAAGTTATCCTCAAAGAGATTTTTGCCCATGTTAATAGCAAAAATCCAATTAAAAATTCTGTAGGTCCCCTAAAAGATAGAAATGGCTAACTGAAATTCAGTGATATAGATATAACTAATAGTTAAACGAGTTCTTCGTTACAGTCTTCACGGAAGAAGACTTAACTGTCGTACCAAATCCTCGGATTACATATGACGGTGACCATTCCTCAGAGACCATAAGTTTTACAAGAGATAAGGTACAGCAACTAATTGACAAGATGAATAAGTACAAGTCACCCTGTCCTGACTTATTTCTTCTAAGGGTATTAAAAGAGGTTAACCACAATAGTGTTCATGATTTAGTAACCATATTCAAAAAATCAAAATTAGGGAAAGTTCTAATCGACTGGAAATTAGCAAATGTAACACCAATTTTTAAAAAGGGTGACAGGCAAAACCTTGTAATTACCACTTGATCAATTTAACATCAATCGTCGGCAAGCTGTTGGAATCCATTATTACAGGACATATCGTGTATCACCTTGAATCAAACAATTTAATGTTTTATTCTCAACATAATTCAGGCGACATAGCTCTTATCTAACAAACCTGTTAGAATTTTTCCATAATAGGTATACTTTATATGACACAACTAGAGTAATAGATATAGATAGTGTGCCTCGACTTTCAAAAAGCCTTTAACAAAGTCCCTCACCCGAGATTGATGAATAAAGTTAGAGTAGAAATTACGTGCTCGTTTCCAACTGGATTGAAGATTGGTTAAGATTTACAAAACAGAGAGTGGTAATAAATGGAGTGGCTTTGGAGTGGGCCCCCTTCACCAGTGTGGTTCCACAGGGCTCAGTTCTGGATCCTTTACTTTTTATCATCTATATTAACGATATAGACGTTGGGCTCCTAAGTATGACACCAAATTAGGAAATAGTGTAGGTAATGAGGAAGGTTTAAGAACGCTTCAAAATGATCTTGATAGATTGGTCGAAGGGTCTGCTACTTGGCAGATGCCATTCAACTTGGATAAATGTAAGCAGGGTCGCCCACAGGCGGACGCACAGACGCACGTGCATCCACCATATTTTAATTTCTAGAAAAGATGGAAACCAAATTTTAATTTCTTAGAAAATCTGTGGGATAGGAGCACAGATGGTATACTTATTTTACTTATTTATTGCGCTGCGTCCCCTAGAATCTCAACCTAAAAAAAAATCGTGCGTCCAATTTTTTTAAGGCTGCGGGCGCCCATGAATGTAAGGTAATGCACATAGGTTACAAGAACCCGAATACCGATACTCTTTCATGAAGAAGAACTTGACTGAGACTGATCTAGAGAAAGACTTAGGAGTTTATATTAGTAATGATCTCAAACCGTCAAAGCACCGTGCAAAGTCGAAAAGAGGGCCTTAAAAATACTAAGTTATATTAAAAGACCGTTTCAATTTAGAAACAAGGAGATTGTAATGCCACTCTACAATTCACTAGTTAGACCTCAACTCGAGTATTGTGTGCAGTTTCGGTCTTCGTCCCTGGTGTAAATAAAACTTTGAAGCTATTCTTTTCATTATATTTTTTCCTACTTTCCTATAAATCTTCTTTCACTACTATTTTCTGTCAAAAGTATGCTGGCGGAGGAGAGAGAGAGAGTTTTGTCCGTTCTATACTTTACTATTTTACTGTTCTTGTGTGAAAGCTTTAAACGTCTATAAGTGTAAGCATAGCAAAAGTTTCCAGTGCTCTTTTCTCATTGTTATTTCTAACTTTTCTACTTCCTTCTTGGGCTAGCCTGGAGTGGATCTTAGGGTCTTTGTTAGCCTGTAACTCTGTAATGAAGGAGGTTCTACTTTAAAAAGCTTAGGTCACTTCAAACTTTTACTTCTTTTATCTTGGGGATTTTAATGTTTTATAGAGAGAGAGAGAGAGAGAGAGAGAGAGAGAGGGGGGGGGGGGGGGTTGGACACAATAATAGAAACAATCTAATTTTTCGTGCTGTATTTTTTTATATCATTAACGGCGTTTTATGCTTTGTTAAGTTCATATAACATTGAGAACATCTATTTTAATATGCTGATACTCTTTTTTCCCGTTGTAGAAGAAATAAAAATACGCCGTCTGGAAAAGATGGCCCACACTGTGAAAGGGGACATAATAGCAGGAGCCCGTTTGGTTGGTATCTCCATATTAAAACTCCTGTAATTGCCTCTGAACCTCGAGAAACAGTCCTCAAAGTTACGAATACATAGAAGGAAATGAAAAAAATACATCAAATAAACAATATAGAATGTGATAGAATGCAACAGAATAATCTTATTACGAGATGTGAAACATGAACCAAAGGCTGTTGCATCCAAACTTTGTCCAGAATTTAACAATAGTCTGCAAAGACCAGTATCAGCCAAAATTATGTGATAGGCACTGCAGTAAAGCCCCTCATCATACCAACCAGTGCAAAAGTTTGAATGAAGTTGAAGTTGATATGAATAATGGGAACACTATTGTGCTTATGTAGTTTCCTTCCATGGAGAACATCACTTGACACAGGAGGAATTAAACTTCCATTATAGAACGTGAACATTTCTCCCTTATTCAAAGGAAGTAAAAGAGCCATGCCAAATAACTATCGGCCAGTATCTCCCACCTCCCACCTTATAACGCGCTTTGGACCTGTAATTACAGCTAAATTTCTTACTACCTACGAGAAAAGAACTTATTCAGCCCGAACCAACATGGCTTCAGGGATGGAAGATCATGCCTATCACAATTATTACACCACCAAGAGAAAATACCAGAAACATTGTATCGAGGTCAAAATATACATGTAGATGTAGATGTAGATGTACTCGTAATATATACTGATTTTGCTAAGGCGTTCGATAAATGTTATCATGGAACTATAGCTCACAAACTTAAGAATACAGGAATTACTGGAAAGTTGGATATTTAACTTTCTGAAAAAAATAAATAAATAAAATGCAATGCCCAAACTGTTAGTGTAGCCGTTTTAAGGGGTTTATCCAATCGTATTTTGAGATTTTTTTCAACCAGTAGTGAACGTTGTGTTTGTTTCCTTTACTCGTTAAAGCGAAGACATTCATCTGAAAATTTAATCTTTCCAAGGAAATCTGGATCACTGTTGAACTTTTGTTTCATTGTTTTAGCAAACTACACCTGTTTATAGAATTATCGTCGTATATGAGCTGAGAGTAAATGGGTTTGTAATCGTGGTACCTCTGTCATTTCAATATTTTTGCTACTGAAAATTTGGAACTACCCAATTCCTCTGCGACTTTTCTCGTCGAAGTTGTTGGATCGACTTGAAAAGTGGCGAGGACATTTTCTTTGTTGTTGTCTCCTGTCGCCGTTACTGGCCTTCCGCTTCTTGGACGATCCTTTACCGGGCTCCTTGTTTCCAAAAGTTTAAGCTTCCAGTATCGAAGAGTGGTTGCATTTGGTGATGGTTTATTATATTTTTCTTGAAATAAACGCAAACATTTTTCACAATTATTATAAGAAATAGCCCACGATACAAGATACTTTTTCTTCATTGCTGTATTTCATCCTTACTGAAATGGCGCTGACCGGGGCTAGCGCCTAGGGCCTTCCTGTTCTAGCCTTGGGTCATTCCTGGCCTTGTATAGTTACTTTGAAAGGTATCGCACACACTGCAGTGATATCATTGGAAATTATTTATTATTAATAAATTATTTGGATGTATAAAATCCTAAAAGACTTTTCTCCCACCCTGTACTGCCAAAACAACTGAGCAACCTCCACTACACTACCCTGAATAATTTCAAGAACCAACTGGACAGGTTCTTGCGCAAAATCCCTGACCAACTCTGGGAAAACGAAAACCAATTTCCTCCTCCAACAAATCCCACAAATGAGGCAGGATGCTGCAGAGGAGTGGTCCGCTGGTCATTCGAAACCATCGTTAGAGAACATTTTTTCAAATTCACAGTACAAGTTTCGATACTTTAAATATAATTTTTTCAGACGTACATTGAGAGAATTTTAAACAAGTGAAATCCTTAAATAAAGGAGTTGATGTTCAAGTAATTAGCACTTCGCTTGTTATCACCTCCCTAAGTGCCGGATTAAATCTATAGTTTTCTTTTAATAGGTCGAAGTTTGGAAGCGTCAATTAAAGAAAACTTGAGTATTAATCTCTTTATGTAATTACTGAAATTAAAAGTTTTTTGTTTTAATTTCAATTAATTGAATGATTATTACGTTGAATGTAGTAAAAAATTGCATTGGATTTGTCAGCAAACACTAATATGTTGTTTATACTCCTTCAATCGCTTTTCCAAACTTCTAACTGTCTGTCTGATATTGTTTTCCTCACAGTGATTACAACGGTTTTATATACAAATTTTGTACTCGTTATCTCACAATATCTCACAAAGCATATTATCATACGCTTTCTCCATGTACTTTGTATATGGAAAGATAAAATGATATACTGTAAGCCATGCATACATCGTGTTGTGTATCTGTATGTATGAATTAGTATATATATATATATATATATATACATAGTGTGTGCGTGTATATATATATATATATATGTGTGTGTGTGTGTGTGTGTGCCTTTACTTTCAACCTTTCAGAGGTTCCATGCGATGATTCTTCATTTCATAAAGGTCAGGAGGCTTGTTGCTCTTCCTCTTGAGTTGGCCTGGTAAAGTAAAGAGTTGGTTTTTGGCGCTCTCCACTTCACATAGCCAGGTACTACCGGCTAATCCGGAATTTTTCTGAGCCAGGCATCTAGCCTTCTCTTGAATATATCCACCGCTCCACCACCCTTGTTCCTTCGTTCTTTGGATAGCTGATTGAACAGTCTTGATCCTCTTACAACAAAACTATTTTTCTTTTGGGTTTGAGGATGTTCCCTGTCTAGCCTTTAATTTGGGAACACGACACATTCTTCCTTTACTACTTTCCAGTGTTGTTTAAGTGGTTAGAAAGTTTAATAAGATTAGAAACTAGTTCCTCCATTATTTTCCAAGTGTAAATAATGGTGTACCTCTCTCTTCTTCTTTTCAGCGAATACAAAGTTAATTCACATAACCTTTCCTAGCCCAGTAATTTAGTTCTTTGTATTCAGTGATCTTGGCTGTAAAGTTTCTCTGAATCTCTTCTAGTTCTACAGATCTACAGAAGCTAAGGCTAACAAAAACCCTAAGATCCACTCTAAGGTTAGCCCGAGAGAAAGGAAAGAGTAGGGGGTTAAGAGAAGAGAAGAGAATAAGGGGTTAAGTAAGGAGGAACACCTATCACTCGTGGGTTAACATTCTGAAAAAGCTAAAAAAAGAGACTCACCATCATCCGCCGGCCACTGCCGACAAGTCAGAAAAATAGTCGGAGAAAATAGGAGAGGGGTGAAAGATGAAAAGAAGTAAAATAAGAACGCTTACAAACCATGCAACACAGTCTTAACTCACTGTCATACCATGCAAACTACAAACATGCAAGAAGAGAGAGTTACAGACATGCAAAGTAAAGAGAGGATAAGAAAAAAAAATAGGTAAAGTTAAACAAAAAGTGGGTTAGTTTACGCTACGAGCTACATCTACGTTCATGTTAGTCTAATATTTTTTTTTTTTTTTAATTTTATTGCTGGCATTACAGGCTGGCATGTCACAAGCTGGCATTCATCGTCAACAGACTCATCCTCGAGCACCACCACCAGAGCTCCTGTTGCTAACTTTGTTTTTTTTTATATTAAACAACGTTAATACTTTTAAAATGTCTGTCAAGACGGTTCTTAAACATATTAACGCTGGTAGAATGAACGACTGACGCGGGAAGATTATTCCATTTATCAATTACTTTAAACGTAAAGGAGTTTTTAGCGATATTAGTAATGAAACGTCTGCCACGCAACTTAAATCCGTTATTGCGAGTATTACTATTATCGAAAGTGAACAATTTGTCAAAATTTACGTTATCGATGTTATTAACGATTTTGAAAACTTCAATAAGCTTCAATAAGCTCCCCCCTTAATCTCCTAGTTTCGACTGAATACAGGTCTAACTCTTTAATCCTATCTTCATAAGGTTTATTGCGCAATGACGGAATCAGTTTCGTGGCACGACGTTGAACCCTTTCTAACCTATCAATATCCTCACGCAAGTACGGGCACCAAAACTGAACTGCATATTCTAAATGAGGCCTGACTAGGGACTTGTAAAGGGGCAGTATAATATCCTTCGATTTAAATTCGAAATTACGCGCTATGAAGCCTAACATCCTATTAGCTTTTGCGCAAGACTCCAGGCACTGGTTCCTAACCTTTAAATCCTTAGATACGCGTACGCCTAAATCTACTTCCTCGTCAACGCTCGCTAACTCCCTATCATCCATCGTGTACGTGTAATTATTGTTGCGAGAACCTATATGCAAAACTTTATATTTGTCTACGTTAAATTGCATCTGCCACTTATCTGTCCACTCCATAATCCTATTTACATCGTCTTGGAGCCTATTACTATCGTACTCGTTAACAACCTTACCGCCTATTTTAGTATCGTCCGCGAATTTTGACACGTTACTAGTCAAACCTACATCTATGTCGTTAATGTAAATTACGAATAGCAATGGGTCTAACACTGAACCCTGTGGGACACCGCTACCTACATCTAACCACCCCTAGTTGACTAATGTCTTCCTTTTTATCATAAGCACACCGGACAAAAAATTAGTCACCCCTAATAGCACCGATAGTAGGAAGTTCATGGTCACACAGAGGGCGCTGATGTAGCATTGGTAAGTGACAAGTAGCGGTGACGTAGCACACAGGATCAGATCTGTTTCGTCTGCAAAATGGGTCGTGAGGCAGACGTTACTCAGTGGCAAAAAGGAGCCATCGTGTTTGGCAGAGCCCACGGACACAAAATGTCTGAAGTAGCCCAATTTGTTGGTGTGTCAACGCGTACTGTCCAGCGAGTTTACAAAGAGTGGTGTAGTTCGCAATCAACTGACAATCGACGGCGTAACTGTGGCCGAAAAACAATTCTCGACAATAGGGGCCGCCGCCATGTTTCTCATCTAGTAACTGCAAATCGTTTTCAAACCAGAGAACAATTGCTCCAAGAAACCAATGAGGTTCTCCAGCGACCAATTTCCGAACGGACATTGCGACGAGAACTGCATGCGATGGACATCTGGAGCAGGGTACCACGGAAGAGGCCGCTGTTAACAGCAAGTCACAAATTGGCACGTTATAAATGGGCTCAGAGGCACAAAAACTGGACTGCGGCAGATTGGAAACGTGTAATTTGGTCCGATGAGTCCCGTTTTTGTTTGTTCTCCAATGATGGGAGGCGACGAGTACATCGCAGGTCCAATGAAGCCTTTAATCCTGAATGCGTCGAAGGTGTTGTTCAGGCTGGAAACAGAAAGTGAAGCGTAGGAATAGACACCCACGGACTCTGGCGGAACTTCGGGACCGGCTGATGAACGAGTGGCAGCAAATCGATGTTCAGTACATGCACAACCTCGTAGAGTCTCTGCCTCGCCGGATTCGTGCGGTTATCAAGGCCAGAGGCGCCGTCACACGTTATTAGGTACATTCTGAGAGGGGTGACTAATTTTTTGTCCGGTGTGCTTATATGGGGATGTTAAAACCTAGCAATACTCCAACTTGGGTATGATCAGTGTTATTTATTTATATATTTATATATATATATATGTGTGTGTGTGTGTGTGTGTGTGTGTGTGTGTGAACCATATAGGAGTATAAACATAAATAAAACAAATAAAAATAAATTAAAACGGTACGACAATACAAACGTTTAAGAAATCGAAGTCTCTTTAATCGGTGAACAACAAAAGATAATAAAATACGGAAATGTGAGCGTGGAGGGAAATAGAAGCGTAGAAAATCACGAAATATACGAGTAACTCGTTGATAAATAATTAAAAGATAAAATTGAGGAAAAAGCCAATTAGTAAAATTAGAGCAATCGAAAGAACGTGAAAACCAAACGGTTAAAATCGAACTTAAGTGAGAACGACAACAAAGATATCCTGTCTGAAATTAATACTAAAAAAATAATAACTACGTATATTAATAAGGGTAATACTACTGCTACTACTACTAGTAATAATAATAATAATAAAAATAACAATAAAATTAATAATAATTGTGATAGTAATGGTAATTACACGAATAGTGATTCTGGAAAAAACTCAATGATACGTGCAGTAATACCCGTAATTACGGACGGGAACTAAATTGGATTATAAAGGGGTATATTGGAGAAATAGTGAAATTGTAACTACAAAACAAAGAAAAAGGTAAGGTATTAAATGATTTTTCAAATTTTATTCTAGGTTGGGTTTTTGGCACAGTGTGAGCGCAGCGGCCGAGGGCGCGGGCAGCAGTCGGCGGCTGATGGGTGGCTTCAGAATTTTTTTTTTTTTAATTTATTTTAATCTGATTATGTGTGTGTGTGTGTGTGTGTGTGTGTGTGTGTGTGTGTGTGTGTGTGTAAGAGAGAGGGAGAAGCTTCATTTTTTATTTTTAAAACTTAAAATCTTTTAGATTTTTAACTTTGCTATACTTCGGAAGAGAGAGAGAGAGAGAGAGAGAGAGAGAGAGAGAGAGAGAGATAACTTCCTTGAGAATTTATTACATTGTATTCCAATGATTCATTTTGTGTGTTGGCCCCTTATCAGGGTATGGAGTAGGTATATTTACACACCTGTAACCAGCGAGATAAAAGGAACAATACTGAGTTGGTTAAGTCACGCCGTAAAATACATTTAGATAGAGGGGTGCGGATAGAAACCACTAATATATATATATATATATATATATATATATATATATATATATATATATATATATATAGGGTGTTTCACAACCGGTCTGCCATACTTTGGGAGTTGATTTTTTTTTGGGGGGGGGAGGGTGATATCGAGTAAAAAAGTTAATACAACATCGGTGCTATGTCCAACCGTTGCGGAGCTACGGACGTTTTAAGATGCACGGGAAACAATGAACAAGATATTAATCTGATGCATTTATTGCTACATTTTATGAGATACACTTAATAAATGTTAAAAATGTCCGCCTCGGTTTTCATTGCACAGCCTTGCTCGTTCCAAACAAGAGTCCATTGCGGGGTGTTCTCGTATGTAAGCAGCGGCATCCATAATCCGGCGCAAGAGTTCCTCTCTCGTTTGTACTTTGGTCTTGTAGACCATTTCTTTCATAAGGACCCATAAAAAGAAATCTAACGGGGTTAGGTCCGGAGATCTCGGGGGACCACGATATTGGACCACGACAAATCCAATGATTCCCATAACGCTGATTCAAGTAATCCGTAACATGACGACCAAAATGTGGTGGCGCCCCATCGTGCTAAAAGAACATCCTACGTCTTGTCTCCAAGGGCACGTCCTCCATCAAAAGCGGCAATTCGTTCGTCAGGAAGTTCAGACAAATATCAGCAGTTGATCGTTGTTCCAAAACGATCAGTCCAATCAGCTGATCTCCAATTACACTGCACCAAACATTCACCGAGAATCGATGTTGAAAGTTTCCTTCAACGATACCGTGGGGATTATCGGCGGACCACAAGTGGGAATTTCGTCTATTGTTAATTCCATCCCGAATGAATTGTGTTTCATCACTAAACAGGATGCGATTAAGAATTTGGCGATGCATAACCATCCACTGGCAAAATTGAACATGTCTATCGTAATCATCCGGTTGAAGAGCTTGCACACGTTGCAAATGATGGGGATACAAACCCTCATCATGTATGGTTCGCCATACACGCGATGCGGATTCACCAATTCGTCTAGAAATCCTTCGAACACTGTTAGTTGGGCTACGTTGTACTAGGTCCAGTATGCGCTCCTCCACAGCAACGGGCCGTCGTGCTACATGTTCTTGACGGGAAACATTTGTCCCTTAATCTGTGGTGTGTATTACTAAACATTTGCCTGTTCGGTATCTGGCGGTTCGGAAAACGTGTTCGATATTCCTCAACTGCCGTTCTGCTGTTATCATCACAAAATCCATAAATGAAATGGATATCAGCGTATTCAGCGGGTGTGAACTGTTGATTCATACCACAGATCAGAACCAACTGAAAGAAAAAGCTGAGGACTAGTAGTGGTAGCTTCGTTAACCGAAACTACAACCAGTGCTGCCATTTATCGAATTACCCACAAATAGGGATTTGTTGTTTGCACATCTTAAAACGTCCTTAGCTCCGCAACGGTTGGAAATAGCACCTATGTTGTATTAACTTTTTTACTCGATATCCCCCCTTCCACCCAAATCATCCCCCAAAGTATGGCAGACCGATTGTGAAATACCCTGTATACATATTTAACAAGTGAGGAAAAACACTGTAGAAGGGTTTGACCATAGGATAGGTTCGGTAAGTTGCATTTTTTATCTATTAAAACGGCACCCGCTGAAGTTCATAGCATAACGTCACACACACACACACACACACACACCACACACACACACACACACACATATATACACACACACATATATATATATATATATATATATATAATTTTTTTTTTTTTTTTTTTTTATTTCTGTGTGTATGAACATGAATATATTTCAGATGACATTTATTTTACCATCCCGCGACTTTATTTGAAGAAATATCTTTTCAAACTTTCCATTTCGTGATTGTTAAATTAATTTTTTTGTCCATTTCTACAATATAAAAACTCGACCAATGTTGCATCAACGAACATTTGGAGTAACAGTAACCAAAATGATGGAATGAAACGCTTCTCTAAAACAAATCTTCAAATATGAACTGTTTCGGCGAAGAAGTAATCGGTGAACATTTCATCGATGGGATATTTTATCTTCACACACACACACACACACACACACACACACACACACACACACAGTTCAGAGTTTTATCCGCAAGAGTGGAAAACTGTTAAAAATAATTCTGTCGTTTTGCGTGTGTATACAAAATTAGCCCAATATCCTACGTTTTATTGCACTTTTAATTGCACGTTTAAATTTGTGTATATATATATATATATATATATATATATATATATATATATATATATATTATATATATATAGAGTGACCCAAGATAATGTAACTCCACTGTTAAAAGAAATAAATGGGGCTACTTTATCTTGGGCCACCTTGTATACGAAGAGAAAGAGACATTCTATCAACAAATCAACTTCGCTATTCGGGAAACGATGTTTCTCACTGAGTGAGCCGCGAGCGACCGTAGCTCAGTGTGTAACACTCTTTCCCCATAAGCGAAGTGAAGACACTGAGGTCGGGGGTTCCAACCCCGATGGTGCTAATAATAATAAAACAGAAGTTAGCGCAATGGGCCGCATCATTAGTCCTGAGCGCTGTGCCAACTTGAATGATTTTAATTATTATTTTGGGCGTTGGTTACATAGCAGTGATGTAACAACATAAAACACTCAAACCCACTTTCAAAGGTATCATTTGAAGCCCTTCTAGGAAGAAGTGGCTAAGCAACAAAAGTAAGAAACGTCAGAAAATGCAGTTAAAGTTGTACCGCATTTAAAAATGCCATAACTTTTGAACTTTTGAAGATATTTCGCCGAAATAACTTCAAAAGTTGAAAAGTTATGACATTTTCAAATTTGGTACAACTTTAACCGCGTTTTGTGGCGTTTTTCACTTTTGTCGCTTAGCCACTTCTTCCTAGGTGGGTCTCATTTATACGTACACTGTCCGCATAATGAATATATTAATTAGTTTATGTTCTTTAGTCAAAACTCTGAAACATAAAATGAATGCGAGAAGTAATAGCGCGAGGTAAAGAGAACAAATGCAGAAAAAAATCGTGCCAAATTCACGTAACAGATGGCGTTGTGGGACTTTGAGAGATAAAACATTTTAATTCGTTGTCAAAAAAATTTCACTTTCTTAAAGGGGTTTTAAAAAATTATAAATTAAGTTGTTTTAAAAATAAATGAAAAATAATTAATTTTAAGGGTAAAAATTAAAAATTGTTCGGATCACCTGAAGATCAGGACCCCCAGCCTTCTTTAGTTAGCCTTATGAGGCTAACTAACGAAAATATCACGACCTAACCTAACCAATCGTCAAGGGCGTACAGTTGACCTAACGAATGGTTAGGTTAGGTCGTGATATTTTCGTTAGTTAGTTAGCCTTATAAGGCTAACTAGAGAAGGCTGGGGCCCTGATCTTCAGGTGATCCTAATAAGCTTTCGAATCCCTTTGATAATAATCGACTAAAGAAATTTTTAAATAACATTTTTAATATTAAAACTCCATAAATACAATACAAAAGAGAAACCAGATATATTAAATTGCCATTTTATAGTTATTTGTCCCTACGTATTCGTAATGAAATGTCTAAACTTCTCCGATCGATCACGTTATTCTCAAATACCCACTTAAATTATCAAATTTTTTTCAAGTTTAAAGATAAACTCCCGAAAACTATTTGCCCTAATGTTGTTTACCAATATGCGCGTGACAGCTGTAAGGCTGCGTATATCGGTAGTACTCAACTCCAATTGGAAGTATCCCTTTCCCAATATTTGGGCTTATCAGTCCGTACTAATTTTCTCCTTAGTAATCTACCACAATCAACAATTAGAAATCATAGTAACGATAATAACCATCCCTTTCATAAAACCCAATTTGAAATATGAACAATAACCAACAACGCCACAGAGTTGAGAATTTTTGAATCCTTTTACATTCACAAAAATAAACCAGCCATTAACAACAATAGCTCATTTTATAAGTTTCACCTCTTATAACCAACTAACACTTCTCACAAACCAACTTACACTAAAGTTAATATCCACATACAGTTTAATCCCAATTTTCTGCTGAATATGGAGGTTGACGTTATTACTCGTATTACGATTTCGGCATTTGAGGCAAATTTTTATATACTTTGATATTATTATAATTATATTTTTATTTTTTAATTATCTTAATGTCTATTAAATTTAACGTCTTTGTGTATTAATGTATCTATGTATTGTATTACTTCTATTTATTATATTACTTCTATATTTACTTCTACTGTTTAAAAGAAATTTTATTTGTAGAATCACTGATGATGACAAAAGTAATTTGTCAAAACGTCTGAAATAGAAAAATATTTACTGTAAGAATGTTTGCTCTCGTGTTGGTCCTTCTTTTAGTTATATATATACATATACTTTATGTTAATTTATGTGAATTTGAACGAAGGTTCAGGGTCGACCTGCGATCAACCTCTCTGCAGCATTCCGCCTCATTTGCGGGATTTGGTGTAAGAGGGAATTGCTGTTTGATCTCCTCCTGCCCTAGTAGCCGGCCATATATATATATATATAATATATAATATATATATATTATATATATATATATATATATATATATATATATATATAATGCAAACCAACAAGGAAAAAATGATTCCAAGGCCTTTCGTATATTCAGAAGTACAGCTTGTCAGGTGACGAGGTGTACTTCTGAATACACGAAAGGCCTTGAAATAATTTTTCTTTTTCCTTGTTGGTTTGCATCCTTCATTCATTTCAAGTGTTTAATTGTGAAATTCATCCCATATATATATATATTTTTTTTAATTGGGGTTGTTTAACCTCCTTCGCAACATCTAAGGTCATATGACGGAGAGGACCTAGAGCTTTACGTGGGATCCGAACCACGGGTCGCTACATAATCTGGGCGCAGAGGACGGTCTCCCATCCAACTACTACCCAGACTCAATGTCATTTAACAGAAAAGGAAAAACTATTCGAAGGCCTTTCATGTATTCATCAGTACACTTCGTCAGGGAATTCCCTGAGGAAGTGTACTTTTGAATACACGAAAGGCCTTGGAATCACTTTTCCTTTTTCCTTGTGGATTTGCATAATTTATTTATTCCACGTGTTTCATTATACAATTCATGCCATATATTTATATACAGTAATCAATGTTTAAGGCAATCTTAATTATAGTTTAAGTGGAAGTAATACGAGAAGTTTCATATCTTACACAGAACACTATTCCGTCCATACGCCCATTTCAGAGTATGAACAGCTCCCAGCAGCATTGCTAAGTAAGTTGAGGGTCAACTTACTGACGAGTCTTCTGTACGTGGTTCAAGACGACTAAAAGTAACTATATTCTGTTCTGGGACTAATAATGTTAACATGCAACAGAGGATAAAATATAAAGAAAGAACAGATCGTGTCTTTAATAGGTTAGAAATTTTGTATCTTGCCTGTTGTAATCTTTGATCAAATGATTCTCTCACTGTAAACTCGCAGACAAGTATTACAGTGATATAGTAACCATATTAGCTAAGAGGTGCAGGAAAGACCATGATTAAGTGTTACGACTGTCATTCAAATAATTCCTGGATTGTGATTGCCCCAATGAAGAGAGAATCAAAATCACTTATGATTTATAGTGCCTTCATGGTTGACACAAAATTGGTCAGGTTTACGTGAATAAATGTACAGTAGAAATTAAATCCAATGTAACAAGTTAGTTTAATTTTGACCCAACTAAAGGAGAAATAAATTTGAATGTGGGTATGTAATGTAACTCATAAAGAAAGTACTCTCAAAGTAAAGTTAAATCCATTGTAACAAGTTGGTTAAATTTTGGGCCAACTTGTTACAATTAGTTGAACCAAAATGTTGTATCGTTTTAAAAGGTTCCCACTGAACTGATCTGTGTATTTATGTACAAGAGAAAATTATATTTAAATTCAGTGTTTTGATTTAACTGCTGATTGGGCCAAGGCTCCTTGCTCTCTCCTCTGCTGTTTAATATTATGTATATTGATGGTTTAATTGTTTCATTAAATGAGGCAAAAGTTGGACATTGTTTTGGCTAGTTAATATGAAGATGAATAACTTAATCTTTGCCAATGATATAAAAAGTAGTTGAACTAAAATTGATAGCTTTTGGACAAGTATTTTAATAGGTTGAGGAATCTAAGAAAGATCTAGGAACTCGTCACATATTTCATGTGATGACTGTATCGACGTCCCCCCCTCAACCACTAAATTTAAATGACTTTGGGTCTGGAGAGTGTCTGTATGGGAGACTATCCTCCAGGTTTATTTGACCTTGACTCTCTTTAACTATAGGAGAGAAAATCGTGATCTTGGACCATTGAGCCCTTCTGCTGCTGCATTTCACCTCATATGTAGGATTTGGAGATCAGTGTACTGGCTGTTAAAAAGTCTTGGCTGCTTATATATTCTGTGTTGTGTTCCGTATAACAGATCGTACTCTCGATGATGATGATGACCCGAAGAAGTTGTCGCGATATCTTACCTCCTCAGGTGTGTTCAGTAGAGCGCGATATTAAGGGCTCGTTATGGACAAGGAAACTCGTCGGCAGATATTCTACTTTACTTGAATTTATAGTGATAATGTTGGAATCAATTTAAGCAAGTACTGAGTCGTTTGTGACGACTTGGAATTTATAAGGTCCTTAATTCTATTTTTATAAACGAAGTTTCTCAGAATCGATAGACACGGACTTCTTAAGCCGTCTAATTAAGCCCAAGACCTCTTAATACCGTCTGAGTCCTGTACAGATTACTTTTTCGGCTTTAACCCAGAGACTAGCGGCTAACTCGGCTTATTCGAATCTGTCCTCACAACGCTATACGGATTGGGCTTTCCTGCCCCTATCCGGAGATCCGTAAATAACCGTCGCGTGCCGAAATCCGAATCTCAGAGTGCTGACCCCTTCTTTTATATTAGAAGGAACGGAAGTCCTCCCACGTGCCTCTCAATCCATTGTATCACTAAGGCACAATTATGCAAAGAGTCCGGCTGCGTCACCAGCGCTAGGTGTTTATGTCACTAGCACGTGACTTCCGTTCGGAAGGAAGTACTGAATGAATAATATAATTCTCAAAATAATCTAAACCTTTTGTGTTGCCAGGGCGCGGCTTTAGATGGTTATCAGAGTCTCCTTTTTCTCAAACGTTTTACACATAATGAAATATAGTATAACATATATATAATATATCAGGAGAAAAATGATGCAGGAGAGCTTTGTTTCCCTGTATGCACAAACGGGGTCATGGACGGCTGGTGGGACTAAGGGACGCGGTCGGGCTGCTAGATGCTGTTGGCACAACTTGGGTGCATGGGCGAGGCGTTTCCGGGTTCCAAGTGTTACTCTAGGGAACCCTGCGAGGCTATGGCATAACTCACAGGCTAGGCCATTTTCAAACACATCTAACAAACGTTTATGAAGTCCGTCTTAACCCGGCCTATCCTGAAGTAACGTTAATCTAGACTTATCATTATGGCTTAAATAACGTTGTTCTAAATTGGCTCAGATATATAACAGAAGCCAATACATTAAACATAATAACATCATCACCGCCGAACTAAATATGCACACGAATTTCCACAAGGAAGCATTTTGGGCCCTCCTACTATTTCTGATCTATATAAATGACTCCCAACTCTCATAACAGGAAAGACTTCCAATGACTTCCGACTTCCTGATGACACCTCCCTGATATACTCAAACAGCGATCTCGCATTCCTTAACGAAACAGTAAATAGAGATATCGCGATAGTGTGTTACTTGCTGAAAGCCAATGAATTACCCTTATATGAAAGTAAAACAAAGTTCTTACTAATCACAGAAAATTAATTAATACCAGTCTTCAATATTATTGTTGACTTGCACATAATATCGCGTCACTGAAGGGAAATTATCAAGAGTTGGGCTTCATGAAAAAGTATCCTGCGTCAATATATTTAAAATATAGATCATAAACTATCGAAATTTCTATTTATATCAACAAAATTACATTTCCTTCCTACAAATACACTAACAACGCTATACTTCTCTCTAGTTTATCCACATCTCGCGTACAGTATTACTGCATATGGAAGAGTATGTGATTACATTATCAACCCTTTAATCACAAGCGGAAGAGAATTATTATGCTCATATATCAGAAATCTTTAAACAAACAACTGCGTATATTAAAATTTAAAAACATATTTGAAATATAGACGCGCTCCCTAATGTTCAGAGTTAAAAACAATCTACTCCAACCATATTAATCGAGAATATAATGAACAATCAGATAAGTCACGAACATCAAACAAGGGGGGAGGAGTATATGGAGAGTGAATATATCTCAAAGGCAAACTATACTCTTTAATGTAGTAAAAATTCTTACACTTATTTAGCGGTGGGATTATGGAACAATGTACCGAATGAATTAAAAACAATGAATGCTCTCTCATCTTTTATAAAGCAATTAAAACTTAACATAATTCCAAAGTTACTGAAGGCACTCCTTTCTTTCTTTATCACTGTTATTGATTATTATTATTAATCTGCTGTTGTCAATGATAAAATTTTCATTATCATTCTTCTAAAAATCTCTCCTATCACTTTTCGCTTCCCTTTACATTTAACTATTCTTTGTATTAAGCGTCTAATAAAAGTACTGTATATGTCCTAGTCTGTAAGGTCCTTACAGTTTTATAGTGGTTTCATTATTCGTTGTATTTATCTTGTAATATACTGTAAGTATATGTCCTAGTCTGTAAGATCCCTTTAGTCTTTTAAATTTATTGTAAAAATTTATAAAAATCTTGTAATCATATCTATTATATAAATATAATAATAACTAATTACTAGACTTGGGCCTGTAAAGCCTCGTCCACGCTTGCTAAAGGCAGTTTACAACTGTATACACTATCTGTATTTAATAATAAAATTATACTCACTTGTGAAAATTGTATATATTTGTAAATAAATAAAATAAAATAAAAATCAGTTGTAAAAATGAATGTAAAATGGTGCATTTTCGTAAATTATTAAAACCTACTATTTAAAATTACATTTCTCACAGAATTCCAAAATAATTATACAAAGAAATAAAATAAAACAGAATCCATAATAAATGAAAGAATAGTATAAAAGTGAGGATGAAATATTTTTAGAATTTTTAATTAACTATTGCCAAAAATAAGTTCAAACAAATTTCTCATTTAAAATTAAAAATTAGCTAAATAATATAACATTTAATTTTAGATACGCGTCATGTGTGTGTGTGTGTGTGTGTGTATGTGTGTGTGTGTGTTACAGTAGCAGATTAATTCTTCATTCCTGTCTTCATCCTTCATCATTAAAAGTAGCTCTGTTTCTGCGACAAAAACCCATAGATTGCGGGCAGAAGGACTGTTTTTATGCATTGACATATTTGCAATGCTGAGAGAGACAAAATTCACATTTAATATTTCCACGTAAATTTCTCTCCAAAAAAATGTATGGAAATGATGAAAATGAATGTTGTATATTCATAGTTTTCGCAGGGTAAATAAAGTTTCATGATATAGTTGCGTAAATATTTACATAATAATTATTTGATTATATCATTAATAGTCAGTGGTGGAATAAGGCCCGTGCTTTTACTGAGTAGTTATCGCAAAAAGTCAATTGTTCAGGAAACAAGAAAAACTTTTGTTGCTCTGAAGGTCGTCCCACTTGTCGCGCTTGATTCTACGAGCTTTCTGACTGGATGAGAGCTAGACCCTTTTGAGACAAGGTGCAGAACACAAAAACGAACCAATATTTCGATAAGGACTTTTTTTTTCAAATTTTCGAGCTAGGGCCTTTTAAGATACAAGCGAGAAAACAATCAATGGTTTAGATTATTTTAGATTTTACCAGAATTATTCCCATTTTCCCCTTTTCCCAATTGTCATGGAAACCATGGTAATTAATCGTTTAAATTGCGCTTGCCATAAAAAATTCTTTAGGTCTCCAGTTAAAGGGATAACTTAACCTTCAACAGCACTCCCCCAAAATTTAGACTTACTTATTTCTTGTATTGTAAATTAAATTCCTGCCTGAGCCTTAGACCAAGCAGGTTGAACCTCCTCCCTTTCAATTCCTACTCTATCCTTTGCCTAAGGAGGTCGGACCTCGTCTGTAAAATTCCTGCCCAAGATCTGACCATCAGCGGTAAAAAGAGGCTGTAAATTTTGTCTTTCCCTCCTGTGCCTCTTTCTGAAGAAAATCGTCCAACAAAAGTCCTGAAGAGTGAATTAGGACTCACGTAGAAAATAAATCTGTTTTACTTCAGTTTCTCATTTTTTTTTGTGTGTTCACATTGTGTCGTAAATCGCTTCTACATCTCGGATGCCCTACGGCTAAGGCCGAGCTCACTTCGAGGACCAACCAGGATTCACCCTCGCCCGAAAGTGTTACTGTACTTTCAACCATAGTGCGGGAAGTGGTCAGCATAACATATATAAAACAGAACGAGCCTGAGTCATTAGGCCTTTGCCTATACATTTCCCCTGAGCACTGCAAATGTAGGCCATAAAATAAAAATGTACTTGTAAAAATACCAGCAGCAATAAGCTAAAATGGAAACAACTTATGAGTGACGTCATTTGTTAGTCGCCCACCTACTATTTATTCATCCTAGGAAATTGGTTCTTTCACAAATGATGGTTTTTCTTTCGACACATTTATTTTTATCATCCGAGTTAGTTAAAAATACCAGACGGAATTTTAAAGTATTTTGAAAAAACAACGAAAGTTAAAGAATATATTAATAATTTATTAAAAAACTTTCAAGACTTTTAAAATGAAGTAAAATTATTTGAATTATTATACAAAAGTTATCCCTTTTAAAGCCAGCGTCCGTAACTCACTGGGTAATAATAATAATAATAATATATTAATCAGAGGGCCAGAAACTAGCACAGCGATCATGCCAATTAATGCGACCCATTGCTCTAACGCCTGTATTATTACTAACATCATCATCATCGAGATTCAAAACCCCGACCTCACTGTCTTCATTTCGCCTATAGGAAAATTGTTATTCACTGTAGCCGTGGGTTCGAGTCCCGATGATGTTGGTAATAATAATGCAGAAGTTAGACCAATGGGCCACATTAGTTGGTTTGACCGTTGTGCCAGTTTCTGGCCGTCCTTAATGATTATTGCTATTACCAGCTGTAGCTCAGTCGGTTCGAATCCCGATAATGCTTGCCAGTTATAATAAACAGGAGTTAGCGCAATTAAACCCATTCGTCTGGCTTAAGCTCTGTGCCAGTTTCTGGCCATCCTTTCTGATCATTTTTCTCTCTTTTAAAACGGCTTTCTAAGTTTTTTATCACACTTAATTTTTAAATTTTATGTATTTTTTAAAATAACTATGGGAAGCCTGTTGTTTTATCCACTCGAGTAGCTGTTAGAATTTCAAAATATATTCCGGGATTATATTTTAGTTTTTCCTGCACTGCAGTGCAGGATTAAAACACACAAAAAAGCTAAATTCTGGAAAAAAATAGTCAAAGTTGCATGGAGTAGTTCGGAGTTAAACAAGAAAAATGTCACATACATAAAAAATCTGACATTTTAGTAAAAGACTTTCTTTTGCTTAATTCCATCGAATTCAGTGCGTTGAAGCACATTTCTGAACTCTATAACTGCATGCCTTCTCTTTTAAGTACAGCACGCAGTATCAGACTTTCGATACATTCTTATTCCTTTTCTGTCCAACTCTCTAACGCCGGAGTTAGTCGATATTTTCCATCTTTCATCTACTCAACTGGTCAACTCTGGAACAATCTTCCTCAATCCATCTTTCCCCCTGTCTATAACCTCCAATCTTTCAAACGCAGTGTCCAGGCATCTCGAAAACCCTGGACCTTAATTTTGGTTCTCTTCTTCCTCTATTGGTGGAGGAGGGACGTTTTTGCGGGCATTCGCCCTTGGCCCCTCCTTTGTGCATAAAAACACGACCCTCCCCCAACACACACATACACTGTAGGAAGTTTCGCATTAGATAAAACTTTTAAATCTCTTGGTTCTCTCTCTGTCATGTCAGAGTTAGGTTTCAAATTGGGGACCGCATAGACACAAAACGGGAATTTACTGGCCCTCATTTTGACCCTATATACCAAAATGCTATACCAAAATAAAAAGAGAACCTTGAACATTTTTAATCTGATTAAGAATAAAATCTCTCAATAGAGGTGGTGAAAAGACATTCTCTTCTTTTTCCCAATCTTTCAGTTCACTGTAATATTTGACATCGAAATTGAGCGATTGTGGTAACTGAAAAACCTCAAGTATGGTCCATACTTTCTGTCAGACAAAATATCTTCACTGACAAACTCTCTCACCAACTGTTCTTCTTCATTAACAATTAGAGCCAACAATATGTTTGCAGCGAGAGCAAAGAATCTCTCTTAGAAACACAGCTTTCATGACAATTTTATTTCATCTGCCGTTTTTTTTCAGGAAATTGATAATGAAGTGGAAATTTTGTGCCGCATCTGCAGCAGAGGGACGTGACTTAATCTGGACCACCCAGGGACGGAAAAGATCATTATGATTTTGACAAGGGTTACAAACTTTTCTGAGAGATTATTGCATAATATTTTATGATTCTGTTGGCCCTTGTCAACCATTTCTTTGTTTTCTTTACAGTTTTACTGTGATTTTTCTATCGGTTCCAAGTACTTGTCATACCCTCTTTTCATGATTACAATAGGCTTCCAACTCTAATGATGCTATCTTTGCAGCACAGTTGCAATGGTCAGGATTTCTTTTCTGGATCAAGGTCATAGCAAGTACAGCCACTCAGATCAAACAAATCATATTTGCCAGCATTTGTTTGAAGTCATCAGCATCACCTATCACCTGGAATTTTGCAAATATTTCGATCTACTTCATACAGTCTCTTTACTCTAGAATTAATTCCTTCACTTGATATGTTACGTAACGAGAATAGTTCCCACTTAGATTTCAGATCTGATATCACTTTCACACCTACGTCTTTCATACACTTCCATTTCTACTTCCTTCCATTTCATTTCTGACATACTGCAAGTAATTGATGGCATCGCTCTTTGATGGTAATAGCATTGTTGTTGGAAGGAGAGTTGGTTGGTCAAAGGCCCCTTGAGTTTTGCTACGCGATCTTCTTTTGGTTTTGATATATTGAAAAGAAGAGGCCACTTCTATTCATTGGTGTCAGTGGGGAAATTTGAAACAGAGAAAGAAAGCACAATCAGGATAAAAACAACTAAGTTGGAATTGTATGCCTTATTGTTATAGAGTAAGTGAATTATTATCAACAAGCTTTGTTATTTTGTAAATATTCGAGTACATTATATGCAGTACTGCCCACGTGGGGTTGTGGGTCCCCTCCGCCACCACGGAGGACATGCGCAGTGCACGATTGCGACCACAGTTAGGTGGACCAGCCATGAGTGGATCCTGGGGTCTTTGTTGGTCTGAAACATTATAACAATTAAGTAATGACATTTTTGCAGTAGCATTTTCAGGAAGGTTTGGTAAGCTTTCTTTTGGATGATATTTTTATACTGAAATGGAACAAAATTATATATGGTGCATGACTGTGGTAACATTTCAAGGTTTTCATTACACCTTACATATATACAGTATTATAATATATATATATATATATATATTTATATATATACCTTGGTTGAATGGTTTGTTCTTAGGGAAGCGTAGCTTAGCGAGGAATAGGAGGACGAAAAGATGGTACATGTTTATTAACAGACGTTTCGAAAAAATTCAATTTCCATCATCAGTGCTAAAAAGTTTAAAAACAAATAGAAATAAATAAGTATAATAAACAAAAACGAACAATAAATTAAAATGGCGCAACAATTAGCGAGAATTAATAGTATGTTACAATATATATTAAATTAGAAGATTAAAAATTAAATGATATAAAGTATAAAAGTATGGACAATAAGTAAAATATAAAACGGTTTAGGTGAAACAGAATTGAAGGGGCTCTTACCAAATTGTTAACGTAATGAGAGACTAATTGTACAGAAGATTGGGAATGGTTGCTTGTTGAAAGAATTCCATATTAGAAAGATGGAGCCGGGCGGAGTGATGGTGGATTTCTTTTGAGTTTGAGAGTTTATTTGGCAATGTTTAAATTGAAATCGAAACTGTAATCGTTGAGGGTTGGCTGGATACTGAGGATATAAACATTGCCAAATAAACTCTCAAACTCAAAAGAAATCCACCATCACTCCGCCCGGCTCCATCTTTCTAATATGGAATTCTTTCAACAAGCAACCATTCCCAATCTCTGTACAATTTGTCTCTCATTACGTTACCAATTTGGTAAGAACCCCTTCAATTCTGTTTCATCTAAACCGTTTTATATTTTACTTATTGTCCATACTTTTATACTTTATATCATTTAATTTTTAATCTTCTAATTTAATATATATTGTAACATACTATTAATTCTCGCTAATTGTTGCGCCATTTTAATTTATTGTTCGTTTTTGTTTATTATACTTATTTATTTCTATTTGTTTTTAAACTTTTTAGCACTGATGATGAAATTGAATTTTTCCGAAACGTCTGTTAATAAACATGTACCATCTTTTCGTCCTCCTTTTCATCGCTATATATATATATATATATATATATATATATATATATATATGATGAAAAGAACCACGAAGGAAAGGACACACAGAATATATATATGGGATAAATTTCACAATTATACACGTGAAATGAATGAATGATGCAAAATCACAAGGAAAAAGAAAAAGAAAAAAAGAAAAAAATTATTCCAAGGTCTTTCGTGTATTCAGAAGTACACCTCGTCAGGGAATGAAAGGAGAAGGCGAGATGACAAAAGTATATACAACGGGACAGAAAAACAAAAAGATTAGCACATGATTAACAAGAGATGATTAGAGGCAAAAGGCATTCTAACAGGATATTGTCAATTTTATACATTCTCGTATTGTTATTGAAATTATTTTTAAAATGGATAAATGCATTCTAGAATATTCCTTTCAATTATATCTGTTTTCAACGAGCGCTTTAGAACTGTCCCACTCGATACTATGATTACATCTATACATATAGTTAAACAATGCATTAGAATTATTTGCTGTTCTACACGCATATTTATGCTGTTTTACCCGAATATCTAACGTTTTACCCATTTGGCCTATATATACTGTCACATTGTGTACATCCCATCGAATACGCACAACCAACCACATTATCCGGGCTATTCTTTATTAGGCGTGATTTAACAGTATTATTATACTTAAAGACTACATTGATACCAATTGCTTTAAGTAAAGTCGGAAGATATTGAAAATTTACATGGTAAGGTAGGCTAAGGATATTTTTACGCTCAAATTCCTTTACAGTTACATTATTATAATACCTATTCTTGGCTTTCCTAAGGCAGTTATCTAAAATGAAATAGGATAACATAATTTAGTACCAATATCCATGATAGTGCATAACTCGGAATCTAAAAAACATAGCAGAGAAACATAGCAGAGAAAATAGAGGATTTAATCGAGGGATGTTGGTCAGAATAAAAATGCACATAAGAGTTATTATTAGTAGGCTTACGATAAACTTCAAATTTGAACTGATTAAAGCATCGCCGAATTTTTAGATCCAGAAAAGACAAACTTCCATCATTTTCTTTTTCAACCGTGAACTTAATAGATGGGACTAAATTGTTGAGCCTACCAAGAAATAAGTCAACATCCAAATTATTAGTCCAAAGGCATAAAATATCATCTATATACCTGTACCAAACAAGGTTAAAATTAACAATAGTAGGCAAAATTCTGCTTTCAAAAAATTCCATATATAAGTTAGCTAATACCGGTGAGAAGGGATTTCCATCGCCAATCCAAACGACATAGCATAAAACTTATTTTCAAACTAAAATTTATAATCTTTGACGCAAAGTTTAATTAACTCAGTAAGAGTGTTGTGTTGAAGAGGGAAAGAATATTCAGAGATTTTATCTTTTAAAAAATCAAGTAGGTCATCAACAGGGACTTTTGTGAATAACGAGCATACATCAAAACTTACCAGTTTGAAATTAGGGTCATTAGGAAATTTCAGTTTGTCAATAAAATCCATGCTATTTACAATATGTGACTTGGGAATAGAGCCAACTAACGGCGTTAATAAACGAACTAACTATTTAGATAGCTTGAAAGGAATATTCTAGAATGTGCATTTATCCATTTTAAAAATAATTTCAATAACAGTGCGGGAATGTATAAAATTGACAATATTCTGTTAAAATACCTTTTGCCTCTAATCAACTCTTGTTAATCATGCGCTAATCTTTTTGTTTTTCTGTCCCTTTGTATATATTTTTATCTCTCCTTCGCCCTTCATTCCCTGACGAAGTGTACTTCTGAATTCACGAAAGGCCTTGGAATAATTTTTCTTTTTCCTCGTGGGTTTAAACTCAGATTGAACTCAGAATGGTCTCCTGAAGTTTTTTATTATATACACAGACCGTGCATGGAACAAGAAACTCTTCTGGGAAAATTACGAGTGACCCCGTTGCCCACGTCGGGCTAACATCATGAAAAAGAAAAAAAAGTATAGTGTTTGTCATTTACCATTACTTATTCGGACTATAGTGGATTTAATTGTCCTAGAAGAATTCCTTGTTCCATGCACGGTCTGTGTGTGTGTGTATATATATATATATATATATATATATATATATATATGAACAGAAGGACCAACACAACGGCAAACATTTTCATTTATTTTTTGTACTTCAGACGTTTCGACAAATCTTTTGTCATCATCAGTGAATTAAGTCTTAAAACCTTAAAACAAAAGTAAAATGTGAAAATTACATCAATACAATATTAAAACCATTAAAATTAAAACCTTAAAGCAAAATGAAAATTACATCAATACAAAATTAAAATCATTTAAATTTCATCACTATAAAAATTAAAATCAAATTAAATTACCTCAATAGGTAAATACACAATGTTTACATCCACCTCCATACTTGGCAAAGCCTAAGAGAACACTGGAAGGTCAGAGGATTAGAAAGGATATGTCTATGAGAATCGGTTGGTTAGTTAGAAGAGCTGTAATTTGTAGGATGAGCGCCTGGAGGTGCGCCTTTCTCAACATTTGGGCTTGTCAGTCCGTACCAACCGTCCCCTCAGTAGCCCTCCACAATCCGCAATTAGAAACCATAGTAATGAAAACAACCATCCCCTTCACAAAACTCAGTTTGAAATTTTAACTAGATCCAATAACCTCACAGAACTCCGAATTTTAGAATCTTTGTACATTTATAGAAACAAACCCTCCATTAACAATAATAGCTCATCCTACAAATTACAGCTCTTCTAACTAACCAACCGATTCTCATAGACATATCCTTTCTAATCCTCTGACCATCCAGTGTTCTCTTAGGCTTTGCCAGTATGGAGGTGGATGTAAACATTGTGTATTTACCTATTGAGGTAATTTAATTTGATTTTAATTTTTATAGTGATGAAATTTAAATGATTTTAATTTTGTATTGATGCAATTTTCATTTTGCTTTAAGGTTTTAATTTTAATGGTTTTAATATTGTATTGATGTAATTTTCACATTTTACTTTTGTTTTAAGGTTTTAAGACTTAATTCACTGATGATGACAAAAGATTTGTCGAAACGTCTGAAGTACAAAAAATAAATGAAAATGTTTGCCGTTGTGTTGGTCCTTCTGTTCATCTGTAAGCTCCGTTTCCCTAAGAAGTCAATAGCTTTGATATATATATATATATATATATATATATATATATATATATATATATATATATATATATATATTATATATATTATATATATATATAAGTTAATATCCACGTATAAAGAGAATATTTTATTTTACAAATCGATTAATTTCGATTCTCAGAAAAAATTCTCGTCAGGATAAAAATAAAATGAAAAGAAATAAGATAGAAAATTTGAGTGCTCTTAAGAGTATTAAATACTACGAAATCAAATCTGAAAGGCAAAGCCAAAGCACATCTATATTCCTCTAAATTTAATGACAAACATCGTATCTCTGCCTAATCATTACATTTTACATTTTGTATTTCATCATACTACTGTACTGCAAATAGATTCATCCGTCTCGAACGCGGTTTTATTTGAATTAAAGCTGCCCAAAAAATTAATGTAAAAAGACTTATCAGTTTTCCTTTCATAAAGTGTAGACTTTTGCTAGACTTTCGACTCCATCAATGTTGATTAAATGATTTAACTTCTGTCTAATTTTGACGAAACAGCAATTATTATTCCAATTTGTTAGGCAATATCGATGTTGATAAAGCCTCCTTTTTGTATCTATAGCTTTACCTATATTTTTTGGGTAAATTATGAGAAGGAATAGATAGCATAAATACACCCTTCATTGCTTTTGCCTTTAGTTAACTGAGGTCTAGTGACTTTTCCCAAATTATTGGAAACCGATGTTGCAAGTGTGATACATTCCGGAATAAATTTCTTCATATTATAACAATGTATATTAGAAGGTACCTTCAAATACATCTCATCCTGTTTTCATGTTTTATTGTTAGAATTATAATATATTTTCTTTAGTAAATACAATGTCAATAAAATGCTCAGAATATCTTCATTCTCTAAAGATCTTGAAACCCCTCAAAAACAAACTATTTAAGATACTTGTTCTGGTGTTTTGTTTGTGGGTTGAAAATCTATGAATATGTAAATGTTCAAATGAGTATTTTTTCAGTAAATTTTGAAATTAAGATTTTTCTTGCTATTTCTACAAAGAAAAGGCAAATTTCCACTTAGTATCGTAAGTACAATTAATGAGTGGGAAAAAATGTACAAGTGACTTTATATTATAGTTCTTCACCGTTTCATTTTCTTCATAATCAATAAACGTATCGAAACACGTTTTGTCCTGGTACAAGGAGTTCAAGTAAGTGACGACTCTAAAAATTAAAAAAAAAATGTTAGCTAAAACAGGAGAGAGAGAGAGAGAGAGAGAGAGAGAGAGAGAGAGAGAGAGAGAAAGGAATCCCATGGGAAGACCCTCTTTATGTAGGTAAAAACCATAAATGAGTTGAAAGAAATTATGTATGAAACCACAATTTTATCAGCTTTAGAAAAATCTCAGATTGTAAAGGAAGCTTATCGAGATGATCTGGTAAAAAGTGATCCACGCAATTCAACGTTTTATTGAGAATCATTTTTGTGAATGATGAGACAACATCAAAACTAACAATCTTTTCGCCGCTAGATTCATATTTTTTTTTTTCTATAAAATTCGTTGAATTTTTTATGTGCTAGAAAAGTGGTTCCAACAATTTTCGCTGCTGATTCGAAATGCAAATAAATAATAAAATGGTAAGGCACTAGAAAGCCATATTATGGAGAGAGAAAAGGCATTCATATGTTGCATATGATGCCATTAAGGTTTAGCACCTGAGCCATCCGTACAAGAAGAAAAACCTATTAACATTCAGAAATTACTTTCAGCTTAAAGAACATTATAATATGCCCCTTTTATATCATTTTTATGTGGTTCCATAAGACATTAAAAGTAATCCATGAAATGTTACATACATAAGCGAGGTCTTCGCATTTTTAATTACGGTATATTATAATGAATTTCGTAGTTTTATACGGCAGACTTTCTGAAATACCTTGATTTTTACTTCAGACTATGGCGGATTAATTCCCCAAATCCGGTAATTATTCCAGTCTGACACGCCACAAGTAAAACGCAGACTGTAAGACGATTACCTCCTTCAATTGTATGAGGTTATTGAAAAAAACCTCGTTTTCGGCATTTCACATAATGTCGGTTTCAGTATTCTTTCTTCATTTCCACCCACTCTGAAAGACCAATGAATGACCATTTCACCTTTGTGCCTCATTGGTTTCTGTTTGCATTTACAGACTCATTGCTCGAGATTCGTTTCTTAGATGAGGCTTACTGGATCTCCATGTACTAGTTCAAAACTTGATCAGTTATGATCGGGTTGCTTCGTTTCAAGAAATGAAATTTGACATGTGAAAAACTAATATATATATATATATATATGTATATATATTAGAGTGTGTTTATGGTATATGGTGAAAAATGCGAAATGAAAATGCAAGGGAGCGGAACCCTTTATTTTGTGAGGATACATGAGAAAACAGAACAGGCAAAATTTCTTTGTAATCCAACAACATTTAGAGGTTGCCCACAGCTGATAGGTATTTTCAATTTATAGGGCAATGGAAATTTTAATTCTCAGTTTAAATGATAAATTGCATCTCCAATATACATCTCCAATAAGTATTCAGATCAAATATATCGTGTGAGTATATTCACTAAATTCATAATTAACGATTAAAGTACATGACACCTCGAGTGTCGGCGTTCATTTTTTCATCAAAGTGGCTTTGGAGGCTGTCGGCAAGACTACGATGTTCTTCGACGATTTGAATCATGAACTGCATCTGCTCTTCGTTCCGAGTCCTTCCAGCCTTCGTGAATTCTTGAATCAATGCTATGCCTCGCTCTGCTGCATCATTCACTACATTTAAGGAATCCACCCTAATCTTTGCTGAACCAAAGCTGGTGTTGTTTTCCCAGTTTGATGGATCCTCTTGCAGGAAATCGACCGGAAGATCTAGAAGGGTGAACAGATTGTACGTATTGGAAGAGCAAAAGTCTGCCAGGGTCTTTCCTCTTGGATCTGGAATCCAGACTCGTCGGGGGGGAGCTTCTGACCCTTCAACGGAATTCATATTCTCTACCATTTTCCGCTTCTCATCATCATCAACTGCAGGATCGAATAGTGCAAGGCCCACGTTTACCTCATTGAGGTACCAGAGATGCCGACTAAAACTCTTGTACCCAGCGGCGTTGGTGTTTTGCAACTTTTGAAGGAGGGCTAAGTCGCTTCGTGGAGCGCTTGCTGCTTCTCTTGCTGAAAACCACGGAAGGACGTAATCTTGAGCAACGAAGAGACAGAAGTCCCGCAACCCAGAAATCAGGCGGTCACTGCTACGTGCTCCACGAGATGTTGAAGGACATTGGTTCATGTGCATCGTGAACTGGTATCTGAACATCCAAATCTTGAAAGAGTAAATTCCACGCGCCATCCACCGTGCTCGGTGCAAAGCCCCTGGAGCCATGAACACAGGACTCCGACGTCCGTGAGGTACTCCTCCCAAGAAAATGACTACAAGTTCAAGAAGCTCTTTGTAGTCATCTCTGGGATGCTTCACTTTCAGAAGGTCATTTGCTTCATGAATCATCTTCTCGGCCCAGGGACTGATCACTGCAGCCGTGTCCGCTTCGTCCACGGCAGTGGAGTATTCATTCAATTTCAGTTGCGGCCAAACATTACGGAAGCTCTGGAAAATCGTAATCTCAGGTCCTTTGGAAAGGTCTCCAACAAGGAAAGAAAATACTGCTTCAAGCAGCAGTTCCAGCACGTGATGTCAACACGCAAAGTAAATCATTTCACGCCCGAGAGCCTGCTCTACTCGCACACACACTCCTCCATGGATGCCGGTGTTGGTGGCTGTCGTGTCAAAGCAAAGAGCTTTGATCTTCTGGCCAAGATCCCAGTTTTCGATGGTTTCGATGATGACGATTGCTGTCCTTTCTGCCTTGGAGTCTGGGAGTTTGGGGATGGCTAGAATCTTGCTCATCCCATCCCCGGTAACTAAGATGGCTAAACGGTCGATTTTGTCTCTTCCCATTAAGTCTGCCATAAGTTTTCCATCCCAGTGAAGAACAAGAGGGCATTCAGGCTTGTAGGAAGCTCTCACCTCTGCTTCGTGGGCTGATCTGTACCTGGATCTGCTGGCCCGAATAGCACTTGGACTGAGGCACATCTAACTTATGTCCTGACCCATTTGCATGCCAAAGGGGATGAGAACACGAGCAGCTGCCCTGTCGCTCATCCGCGTGCGGTCCAATGCCGCAGAGACCCCCGAACTGATTGCCGTCGTCCCACGGCGATGTTTTTGAGCCGACGATGTAACTGGCTTTCTTTCGGGACTTGTTTCCTCACTTGATGACGCTGACGATGAGGTTTCAATAACAACGGTAGCAGAGATTTCTTCCATTTCCTGCACATGCCTGTCTTTCCGCTTCACTTCCTAAGCAGTTCTTTCTTGGGCCCTTGCGACTTTTTTGGCAATCTTCTTGTCGACATTTCCAATCCTTCCTCTCCGACCCTCCTCCCTTTGAGCAAGCAGGAAGTCCTTGTCCTCCTGAATTTTGATAAGATTTAGGGCATTTTGGTGACCAATGTCGAAAAGGTTGTTCAAGCTTGACCTGAACGCAGCCTGGTTGTCCAAATTGGTCTTCGTTTTCCGCGAAATTCTCTTCTTCAAACCCTGCCATTCGTCATGCAATTTCCGGACGTGCTTCTTGACGTCGTGCGGATGTTTCGTCGGTAAACCTTCTGTCACCCAGATTTCAATGATGGCTTGTGATGTCGAGGACACACTCTCAGCTAAGGATTTCTTCTCTTCATTGTGGAGATGGAAAAGGTACTTCAATACATCACCTCTTGAAGGTAATTGCTGACCGGCAATAGTAGGACTTGATGACCCTACAAGCCAGATTGATTTCTTCGATCTTGTACATGCCGCCATCGTTCACCAGTTATCTGTGAATAAGACAAAACAGTGAAATTGGTAAGTTAATTTAACCCATTCATGGATAAAGTACCTCAGGAAAATGTGTAGAAATAAGCCACCCTCTTTGTAACCGTAATCTGTGTTCAAACAATGATTGGCTGATAACCCATGAACACAATATGTATTAAAATTATAATAATTTTGCGAAATCATGCATACATAACCATTTACAGTATATCCAATCCATATATAAATTTAAAATAATCTACGGTACACTACACTATTTCACTCAGACGATGCGAAAAAGATGATTGCAATACGCTGAAGCAGAGAGCGTCCAAAATTTTATACGCATAAAAATTAAACCTTATAACTATTTTTGGAAACAAAAATATTGCCGGTAAAACAAGTCATTATACTTACAAACAATTCATAATACCATCCATTACAGTGCTAAGTAAAAAAACGTTTGAAATATATGAATTATTTAAATAACACTTACCGTTATGAGAACTGTGATGCTTCTTGGCCACCATTACGTAAATGCACGAAAGACGTGAGTAATTAAGAGAAAACGATTTAGAATTAAAGAAAATTCATTTGTTGGTATACTGAAGTAAAGAAATATGGATTATCAGAACGCAATTGACAAATGCAATTTCTAATTTTGGGGACGCTGTGTATCAATGGGTTAATAAACACTAGAAGTGACTTAAAAAGGGCGCATAAATAAATGAGCATATGGGTAAAATTTGGGGTCTTTGGGCAACCTCTAAATATTTGATGATTTTCCAAAACAATCATGTGCTTTATTTGCTCCCGGAACCTCATCATTTGCGGGGTTCCGTGACCCGAAATTCACACTTTCAGTTTTTAAAAGCACCCTAATATATATACAGGGTGGCGCAAAAGTCGCGCATCATAGGAATTTTCAGTGTTGACTATAATATATTATTTTTTCCTTTTAGGTAAGGGATGGCTGCGAAATTAACAATAGACGAGAGGGTGAGCTCGGTTTTAATGTATGGAATACCAGGTACAACAAATCGATGAATCGGTACAGAATCTAAATTCTGTACCGATTCATCGATTTGTTGTACCTGGTATTCCATACATTAAAACCAAGCTCACCCTCTCGTCTATTGTTAATTTCGCAGCCATCCCCTACCTAAAATAAAAAAATAATATAATCAACACTGAAAATTCCTATGATGCGCGACTTTTGCGCCATCCGATATATATATGTTATAATGTTATAATATCTCAGACCAACAAAGACCCTAGGATCCACTCATGGCTGGTCTACCTAACTGTGTTCGTAATTGTGTATTGTGCATGTCCTCCGTGGTGGCGGAGGGGACCTACAATTTTACGTGGGTTCCGAACCACAAAGAACATAGAACATATGAAATTTTTATAGTGGGCACACTAGGGGCCACTTCGGCCCATCGAGGTGGCTCCACTATGTAAAAACTGCCTGTACATTGGCAACAACCAATTTTTACAAAACTAAATAATTATCAATATATATATATAAATAAAGATAATATTTTTTGTGTTGTTTAACATCTGTAACGATATGTGACGAAGGTGATCTCCAGCTTCGTTTGAGATCCGAACGCATAGGACGACCATCCATCCAGTTACAGACCAAACCGAACGAACAACGCTCAACCTCGCTTAACTCGCGGGAAGCGACGCTGCGATGGGGTCACGAAGTAACTACAGGAGCATCTCAAAAGCTTCGGAAATTTGCAATATGCAGTTAATAACCGGAGCTAAATCTCCTTTTTCCTCTCACGGTGTTCTTGTCCACTCTTCATGTAAAATTCTTGTATGCGTTTCGTATCCCTTTTTTTAAACTTTTTTAGTAAAAAGAAATCTATTTTGAGTAAAAGATTTCTTTTACGAAGGAACAGAATGAAGTGTCCTTTTTGGTAGTCAAGTTTTGTATGATTTTTTACAAGTGTTTATTATATGTTGTTTATTATATGTTTTTGTATACAGATATTTATTTTACATTTTGTATAGATATAATTTTCTATTATATAACAGAGTAGCCCAAAAGATGCACCCAATTTTAAGCGCAAATGATTAGAATAGTGGGTACACTTTTTCGGCCCATTCTATATATATATATATATATATTATATATAAATCAGACATGGGGTCAATTACTGGGTTTCTATTACTATTACTATTACTTTTGATTCCTTCTATTACTATTACTTTAATTTTCATCTATTACTATTACTATTACTTTTGTATGCGGGGTGCTTCACTCATTTGAAAAGGATCTTTATGTCTATTTAAATGCAATTAGAAGCAGTGTATTAACAAACAAACAAACAAACAAACACTTTATTTCAGTCTCAACAGGTACAAACATTATACAAGAGGTCCATAGAAGATTAAGATATAGTTATCTGGAACACTGACTAAGTAGGCCAGTGAATCACTGTGTATGATGACCATACAAATACAATGATCCAACCATAAGGTGATGTGCCAACTATCACTAACAAAAGTTAAGCTATCACCAGGAAGACTACACATGGATGAAAAGGTCAAGTTATTTTCTTCACAGAAGGCTTTTAAGTGGTTGGAAAACAAAGAATTATCATTAAGCACATTAGCATTAAAGTCACCAATAACAGCTACACATGTCGTATCCAACTCATCAATAATACTGCTGACCTGCCCCAATTTAATGACTGACTGACTGACTAACTGAAAAGGCATATAGATACACAGAATTACAAATTTTTTATTGTCTACACAAATTTCTATTCCAGTTAGCCAATTCAAACCAAGTTTTAATTCACTAATATATTTCCCATACCCCAACCTCCATAGAATAGCTACCCCACAAGGTGGGTGGCCTGCAAGGAGACCATCTTGTTTATATCTGGTAGCCTCCCCTATCCCATGAAAGTTACCTGACAGGCTATTAAGGTCCTTTAAGTCCTGTTTCCATAGCCATGTTTCCTGCAGACAGAGAATATCAGCATCCTCTAACAGCTTAGCAATTATGATCTGCCTGTGTTTGCTGTTATTGCCTAAGCTTAGGCCTCTACAGTTATAAGAGATTACCTTCAATGTTGCAATTTAGGAAGATGCAAGAGTTCTGCCAGCCATCTCTACATGTTGAATTCCACTTATATCAGGCACAGCAGTTACAGCATTGCACCCGGCTGGATTTTCCTCCACAGTACGACGCATGATGTCTCCATAATTACCCTCTCCAGCACTTGCGAGACGTGCTGCAGGTGTTTTTCTTCCCTTCTTCTCATAGAACCGCCGTGTCTGGAGTCAATTTTCCTACATGTAACCTGAAGGTTCACTTTATCTTCCACAAATGCCTGCAGCTCCTCGGCCGTAAGATCAGGTCGACATCTCGAGACGAAAATGTTTGCGGTCTTCGTTGGTACAGCCATCATACGATCTGTTTTGGCAGCTCCTATGATACCCCGCCGTTCTCTGCCAGCCTTTGTCACAGGCTGACTCCCTCTATCCGGTGCATGAGTGGGACCAGACTGCCTTGAGGGACCACCACCAATAGCTATTGCAGTGGTTGCAATTCTCGGAGGGGTCGCTCGCTTCCGGCCCCTCCTTACTACCATTGGCCAAGATGCCTCCTCATCATGACCCCCGATTGCATTCCCAGCATCCCGATTCACCAAGGCCCCTTGGGGGGTACCCTGTGTGAGATGGTATTGAGCTGGCGATGTAGCAGTGTCTGGATTCAGGGATCCAGGATAAGACTGAGAAGCAGAGGGCTCTGCATTCATGGCGGCAGCCAAATAACAAATATTTGTTTCAACTAAATCATTACAATTTCAGAGACTGTAGGTCTTCATAAATTTTACTTTATTGAAGGAAAAATTTGCCACAATATTAGTTCACATACATGTTTATTTTAATTTAGAGTAGATTTAGTTCATTTTTTAGTTCTTTGTTCACACAATATGTCCATTGCCACTGTAATAGAAAAGTAATAGACTATTATCTATTACTTTGCCTTCTATTACGATTACTATTACAGTCAAAAAATTATGATATATTACTATTACTATTACTATTCCTTGAAAAATCTTATAATAGTCTATTACTATTACCTATTAGTATTACCCCATGCCTGATATATATATATATATATATATATATATATATATATATTATTCAAAAGTTTGGAAACCCCACTAAAATTGACCAAAGAATTGCTCCATATTTCATATGCACAGTATAGCAACAAATATTCCTGAATAGCATAATTTTACTTGCCCACGTTACCACGCTCAATATAAAGCGTAACTTACAAGGTTAACTACCTGAAAACATTTTTACAACTGCATCACTCCGTTTTTATTTTATTGAAAATAGATTTTAAGCTAAAGGATTTTTCATTCTTTGGTTAACTACAGTTGAAAAGTTATGTTAATAGAATGTTTCCAATGTAAGAGTGAGAGTGGGCTTCGTCTTGGGCAATGTCGTAACACCGCTTCCCGTCAATCAGCGAAGTTAAACGACACTGGGTCTGGGTAGTAGTTGGATGGGAGACCGTCCGCTGAGTCTAGATTATGTAGCGACCCGTTGTTCAGATCCCACGTAAAGCCGTAGGTCCCCTACCTCATATGACCTTAGATGTTGCGAAGAAGGTTAAACAACTCGTCATTTTTATGGGGGGGGGGTCAAATAATCTGTCTTCTCACTGTTGACTGAATAATAATAATAAATAAATATACAGTATATATATATATATATATTGGCCAAAAGTAAGGAAAGACGAATGAATCCGAATAAAATTTATTTGAGAAGAAATAATAGAATATATATATATATATATATATATAACCTCGTTACCTCGTTGATGTTCTGTGTGTTGGTCTCTTTTCACACGAAGGTCAAGCTGGTGGCCCCGCTTCTATGCCTGGTCTGGTGGAGGAGCGCGTTGCTTTCTTGCGCTCTCTACCGCACATAACCAGGTACACCCGGCTCATCTGGTACCGTCCTGAGTATATATATATATAGTTAGTTAGTTAGTACTGAGTTAGTTTTTCGATACAAATTTCCACATTTTTGTGTTATGTGGTTTGCAAAATACTAATTGTAGTAATGAGTCGAGAGATAAATTATGCTTTCATCAAATTTTCAGATGCTAAATTTTATTTGGTGAAAATAAATTTTTCATCAAAATAATCGTGAATTACATTTAACAAAACTAAAGTGGATTTTTTCAAACGTACAAATAATATATTTTAATGAAAAATAATATATATTGTTTATTAATTTTTATTCCACCTCATCATGTTTATTCTATAAAATAATGGAACGTTCTCTCACTCTGTTAACAGCAAGCATCAGAATAGTGAAACAGTGGTATCATTTCTCTCTCTCTCTCTCTCTCTCTCTCTCTCTCTCTCTCTCTCTCTCTCTCTCTCTCTATAATATATATCGTTAATATGCCTATTTATATTTAACTGTTTACAGTTTATATTGACACGAATGGATATGAACTGTAATTAAAAACCAAAATCCCATTACAACAGTTGGAGAGGATTAGAGAAAGAAAAACAGCATCTCATTTCGCTCGGCGTTCTATAAAGTAGAAAAATTACGAGGGAACATTGTTTACCGCCAGCTTTAAGTATTCTTCAGTTCTTTCCTTTGCTCAAGTACGGAGAGAGAGAAAAAGCTAAAAGTTCATTTTGTTCATCAGAAAAGAGACTCTTGGGAACAAAGTCTGACAAAATTATGCAGTATTGAAGTCGCACCAATTATACACTCGCCATTGTTTCTAAATGTATTTGCTAACCTATAAAGGAAAGAAAAGACAGAGGAAAAACAGTAAAATATTAAAAACACGGTGACAAAACCAACTACAAAAGATAATAAATAACCAAAAATGAAAACGCGCAAACGAAAACAATCATTAAATACTGGAAAAAAAAACAAATAAAAAGTAATCTTTTCACACTTTCGAATTTGGACTTCATCGTTATACTCTCTTGCGAGAGTCGCCATTAACGTTGGCAGCATTGGAAAGGTAGAAAAATCACAGCCATCCTCATTTATGGGCGGACGTGGGTTCCAATGAACGCAAATGGGCCTAAATGGGCGGCAAGATTGGACTATCGATTCACCTTACAGAAAGATGAAATAAAAAAGCTTTTTTTTCTCTTTATGAAAGGGTGAAAAAGCGGGTTTTTTAAAAAAGCTGCAAAAGGAAGCTTGTGAGCTTAAAAAATGGATACCCAAGATGGATGACGGATGAAGGGAGAAGAAAAAAAAGGAAAACTCACTATGAGAAATGAGGTTTCTTTTTATTTTATTGAAGAGAAGAGGTTTGGGGAGGAAATTATAACTTAAAGTCCCATTTGGAATTTAGTTTTTAAAAGAATGCATACATATACAGGGTGTATCAAAAGTCCATTGCCATCATGGGTAGTTTGCTTTAACATTTTTTATTTAGAGTTCGGATAATAATTGACATTATCGGCCAAGAGAAAGTGAAAATTGTTTTGCTGCGAGTTGTTGTTAGAAGTCAGAGGGACGTATGTCAGTTATTCCATGAACGTCATCCTGATTCACTGACGTGGCAATGACGTATCATGGTATTGTTCATGGAATAACTGACGTGCCTCTCTCTGACTTCCAACAGTAACAGCAACACGCAGCAAAACAATTTCCATCTTCTCTTGATCTGTATAGTCACCCATATCGTTCATTATCTGAAATCTAAATAAAAAATACTATTAACACAAAATACCCATGAAAACGGACTTCTAATGCACCCTGTTTATATACAACATATATATATATATATATATATATATTTGAAAGAATAGTTAGACAGAAAATCTATGACTTTTTGGAAACTCAAAAAAAATTCAATGATAACCAACATGGGCTTCGAGCAGGCAGATCATGCCTATCACAACTAATGGAACACTACAAGAACATTATTGATGCACTTGTAAGTAATGAAAACAATGATGTAATATACACAGACTTTGCCAAAGCGTTCAACAAGTGTGACCATGGAATCACAATACTTAAACTGAAATTTATGGGAATAACAGGAAAAGTTGGGAAATGGATATATAATTTCCTTAGTGAGCGGCAAAAAGTCGTTACAGTACAAGGAGTATCTTCATCAGAATCAGAGGCCTTCAGCTCAGTACCACAAAGAACAGTATTAGCTCCACTACTTTTCATAATCATACTAACTGACATAGATGAGGACGTTACCAGAGACAGCACAGTAACATCCTTTGGCGATGACACAAAGATCAGTAGAAAAATAAGAAACCCAGAAGATATAGGATCTCTACAAACCGACATGAACAGAATCTACAAGTGGACGGAAGACAACAATATGGAGTTTAACACTGAGAAATTTCAGCTAAGGTACAGAAAAAGAGAAGACCTAAAATCTTATACCCCCAAATAGACAGGAAATTCAGAGAAATTCTAGAGCAAAAGATTTAGGGGTTGTAATGACTGATGATGCGAAATTTGAAACACAAAATAAGATAGCAGTAAACAGAGCAAGGAGAATAACTGGGCAGATACTGAGAACCTTTAAACGAAAGGATATAATGATCCCTCTACTGAAAACACTGATCATACCCAAATTGGAATACTGCTCGGTCCTAACATCCTCATACAAAAAAAAAAAAACATTAGACAGGTAGAAGGGATTCAGAGAAGCTTCACAGCCAAGATCTAGGGGGTGCAAAGAACTAAATTACTGGGAAAGGTTACGCGAACTAAACCTATATTCACTGGAAAGGAGAAGAGAGAGATACACCATTATTTACACTTGGAATATAATGGAGAAACTAGTCCCTAATCTTACTCTGAACCCTGTAACTCCCCAAACAACGGTGGAAAGTAGGAAAGGAAGACCGTGTCGTGTTCCCAAATTAAAGGCGAGACAGAGAACATCCTTAACCCTGAAAGAAAATAGTTTTGTTGTGAGAAGACCAAAACTGTTTAATCAGCTGCCCAAAGACCTAAGGAACACGAGTGGGGTTGCGGTGGACATCTTCAAAAGAAGATTAGACGCCTGGCTCAGAACAATCCCCGATGAACTGGGCGTACCTGGCTATGTGAGGTGGAGAGTACAAGAAACCAACTCACTACTCCACTGGGCCAACTCGAGAGGAGAGGCGACAAGCTTGACCTTCGTGAAATGAATATATATATATATATACTGTAAAGACAAAAACACATGTAGATTGTTGCTGCAAATTGCACTTTTACATGGAATTGTACTTCACTCTGAAACATATGTACAGTATATATAACCTTTGGTTAGCTTCCGCCCGAATTGTTTATTCTGACGAAGGTCAAGCTTTTCACTCCTCCTGAGACGAACAATTTAACGTGGAACCCAAACGACGCCCCACCAGCAGCCCAGCGTCTTAACCTCTTGGCTACCCAGGGTACTCAACCCAGGGTACCTATTTATCTACCAACCACTTTCTTTTTTTTATTGTGTGGAAGGAGGAACAGCTGGGTTTTGCTGCGTGCCGGCTGCTGTCGTCACCGAGTCTCGATCCCGGAGCCGATGGATTCGTAGTCAGCGACGCTAACCACTACACCACCGTGGCGCATATATATATATATATATATATATATATATATATATATTATGAGGAAATAGATACAAATAGACCAGGGAAGTAGTCCGGTATAGACGTTTGGCAGGAGACGGGGGGGTGCGAAAACCTTCGTTTTTCCTGTCATTGTCCTCCTTAGCTGATCTTTTTGCGTGTCTCACTTACCTTGTGAGCAGTCCAGCATGTTCTCTAACACATACTTCTCTCCCTGTTCCCCAATACACATACATGCATCTTACACACTACACAATCTTTTCAAAATTCAAAATAAAACAAAATGGCATCTTTTTAAGAGCCTCGGAGTTCCCTTGGGAGGGAATCATAAATGTTCCCACTAGACATATCAAAAACTTTTGATAGAGTCTGGCACAAATCCTAATTTCGAAATTGCCCTCTTTCGGTTTCTATCCTTCTACTTGTGCCTTCATATTTCATTTCCTTTCTGGCCGATCTATAGCCACGGTTGAAGATGGCCACTGTTCTTCTCCTATATTAACAGTGATGTCCTGTCACCCACCCTTTTCCTTTTATTTGTCAATGATTTATTAAATTGACCTTGCTGTCCCATCTACTCCTATGCCAATCAGGGCCGTAACTAGGGTTTAGAAATTAGTGAGGTCCAGATTTGTTTCGAGCGCGGCGGGACGAGCAAAATTCAGACCAAAATGACATCTACAAACACAACCCAAGCTATACACTAAACACAAAACACAAAACGCTCGACGCTCCCTCTTTTCAAAAGAAAAGCGGTAATATGCGTTTCATACACGGAGAACGGTTCAGTCTCTTTTTTTTTTTTAGGAAATAATTACCGAGGTCCGGACCTCGGTGACCTCATAGGTAGTTACGGCCATGATGCCAATGATTCCACTCTTCACTTCTTCACCCGCTTCACAAAGCGTCCCTCTAAACAGTTACTCCATGATTTGCGTAGGACGGCTACTGAGCACCTGACCTCTGACCTTTCTACTATCTCTGATATGGACAGAGAAAACCTTGTGGCTTTCAATGCCTCAGAAACTCAGTTCCTTCACCTGTCTACTCGTCACAACTTTCCACACGACTATCCTCTTACTTTCAACAATACACAACTCAATCATTCCTCTTCTCTTAACATTCTTGGTGTTTCCCTTTCTCGTGATCCTTCCTGGAAAGATAAAAAATATTCTCTTTTTAAACCAGCTTCTAAGAGGTTAGCTGTGCTGCACTGGCACCATAGTTTATTCGCCACATTCAATTGCTTTCTCTGTACAGGGAACTTGTTCACCCCTGTATGGAGTACGCTTCTCATGTGTGGAGTGGCTCAACCCACTTCAGCTCAATTTGACGGGATGGAACTGAAGATTTTTCGTTTCATCACTTCCTCGCCTTCTACTAACTGCCTTCAATCTCTCTCTCTCTCTCTCTCTCTCTCTCTACTATCGCTATTATAACGAACACTGCTCTTCTGAACTCTCTACTTGTGTGCCTCCTCCTTTAAGGAGAGCTTCCAGTACCAGATTTTCGACACATTTTTATCCCTTTTCTATTCAACTCTCTTACGCAGTGGTCGGGGAACAGGGGTAAATTACCCAAATGGGGGTAAATTTAAAACTTTTGGGGGTAATGCGTGCGGTATGAGAGACACTTTGTGCTGATATTTTTTCGTATATTTTTATTTTATTTTGTTACATAAATGTGGCGTTATTCTAAATTTTAGAATATTACGAATTTACGTCCTGAGTACGTCCTCAAATATATTTTGGGGTAATACCCAAAAAAGTTCGCCGACCACTGCTCTAACGCAAGGATTAATCGGTATTCTCAATCTTTCATCTACTCAACCGGTCAATTCTGGAACAATCTTCCTTAATCCATCTTTCCTCCTGTCTATGACCTCCAATCTTTCAAACGCAGAGTGTCCAAGCATCTCGACTCTGGACCTTGATTTTGGCTTTCTCCTTCTCCTTCTATGGGTGGGAAAGGGGGGGGCATTTTTGCAGGCTCTTGCCCTTGGCCCCTCCTTAAAAAAATATATGCTTGAGAGAGAGAGAAAGTGTTCTTTGCTTTAAAACGGAATTAATTTCCTTACAAATTTTTAATATATATATATATATATATAACAACGAAGGAAAAAGGAAACACAGAATGGTGCTCAAGCGCTTTCGTCTAATGACATTCTCAGGAACACTGAAATAAATAACAAGTTCGAGACTATAATTATATAGGTCACAAAAAAAATAGAAAAATAAAAATTGTAGGAGGAGCATATAAATTTCTAAGGAAAAACTACCAGAGTTTTAGCACTTTGCCCCTCTTGTCTAAATCCGTTCTGAACGAATTCAAAACAACAGGATCAAGCGAAAAAAGGCCCTGGCTAATATTGAAATTATTTGTAAGTTGAATAATGGCAGACTGAAGAATATTTCTATTAACAATGTTGCTTGAGTGAAACAACCCTGAAGCATTATTCCAATCAATACAGTGGGACAACTTTGACAAATGGACGAAAAGGGCTTTTTTCGCTTGATCCTGTTGTTTTGAATTCGATCAGAACGGATATAGACAAGAGGGGCAAGTGCTAAAACT
>JAJOZX010003906.1:75000-80000 GCA_023014485.1 Bathynomus jamesi
TGCGTAGACAAGATCCTTACGGAGGCTTGGTCAAGACTTAGCTTTCCTTAAAGTAAGCCCTTTTATGCCTTATGGCCTTATTAAGCTATAATCTATTGGTAGTGGCATCGTTTTTCCCTAATTTCGAAGAAATTTTGGAAAAGTTATTGCTTTAAGTATGAAATAGTGAAAGAACGGTTTTAATATAGAATATTTATTAGTTATTAAGTAATGAAAGATTAGAAATGTATAGGTACTGTATGTGCATATAGGTATATGCGGAATAAAAAT
Source organism: Bathynomus jamesi (assembly GCA_023014485.1). Lineage (NCBI taxonomy): Eukaryota > Metazoa > Arthropoda > Malacostraca > Isopoda > Cirolanidae > Bathynomus > Bathynomus jamesi. Next base: position 75,271 of record JAJOZX010003906.1, read on the forward strand.
TCAAATCTGTTACCTTTCTAAAGAAGAAACCCCAATAATAAAATATATATCCATTTTAACATAACAGGCAAATAAAAATAGGAACATTTTTTTTGGACACCCTATATATAAATATCCCTACCAGAATTCGAACCCAGAACCTTTTGAGTAGAAGGTAGCGGAGCTGACCATTACGCTACGACAAGGCAAAAGTTAGTACAACTTTGCATATATTTCAACTGAAGGAACGCGTAACAATTTCGCGTCCAGAGGTGTTTTCCCTACTAACCATCCCGCACTCGAGGCAATGACACTGCAAAAATGCGTTATTATTATAATTATTAATAATATAAATAAAACCTTTATACAAATTTTATTAAAAACAGAATTGTCCATCTTGTATTGTAACGTAAATCACTGTAATTATTACTGCGCATCTCGCGCAGGTTTAGGAGCTTCATTTCCAGTACAAGGGAATCACGTGACTACACACCCGTTTAACACGTACAATCTGTGTCAAAGTGCGCTTGAGCCGCAGCCATTTTCAATCGTGTTACTAAAGATATACTGATGTCACGTATCCTTTTAACGCGCGAGCCATATCACCCAATCGCGCACCGTTTAGTCTACAATTACTGTCATTGATAATTTTTATTATTATACAGTAATTATAAACATTCAGATTTACCATAATGGGTTAATTTAGGAAAATCAATTACGTATAATAGTTAGGTTTATTCATTTATTATATTATCAATTATTTCAAATATCTTTCTGAGTTCTAGATGTGTGTGTGGTGATAGAATTAAAGAAATGGTGGTTGGATGCGCACTGAAAATTGCAGACGAACATCTGAAAGAATGCGCAGAGCGCAGAGAAAAATTGGATTCGTTCATTCAGATGGAGGATTGAGACGATCTAGCAATCTGATTCTGCGCATTTAGACTTCACCAGATTTCTTCATTGGAATTTTTTTTTTTTTTAACGAAGGCCGTGGGTTAAAGGGGACCTATTTGTATCATGGAATCCAGTTCTTAAAAATCAGTCTAATATCGGGATTGCAAAATAAGGATTTATCAATAATATCATTTATAATAAGTATTGTTACATGATAGGTAAACATAAGTTTGTTAGCATATAAATTTCACGTACGACTCGGATGAATTTAGAAAAAAAAGGACATGACTTTTGGTACGAAGCCAGAAGAGCAGATTTCCACACGTTCGTACCTGTAATATTGTTTCACCATTAGGAAATTTAAATATCAGTCATGTGATGCCCCACCTCCCGTTTTGTCCAATCCTGAATTCATAAACAGTTTTAGTTTTTAAATAGCATTTGATATATACGAGGGCTGATCAAAAAGTTCCCAGACAGATGTATTTATTGCAAAACTAAATGTCACATACCTAATCAAATTTGTTTCCTTCAACGTAGTCTCCTTCTGATTGTAAACAGTGATTGCAGTGGTCCAGACACTTATTGAAGCACCTGTTATAGTCTTCTTTCGGAATGTTCTTTAATTCTCTTGTCGCATTTTGTTCGATCTCTAGTACTTCCTGAAATCTTTTTCCCTTGAGGGTGTTTTTCAGCTTGGGGAACAGGAAAAAGTCATAGGGTACCAAATCCGCAAACACGGTGGTTGAGGAAACAGTATAATGTTGTGCTTAGTTAAGAATTCTCTTATGGGAAGTTTAAAATGTCCAGCAAAATGGGCGTCGGGCTCGTGGATGTTGCATCACTACAATGCGCCCTCTCAGAAAGCACTCTCCATAAGGGAATCCTTAACGAAGCACAACATTCCACTGGTTCCCCAACCACCGTATTCGCCGGATTTGGCACCCTCTGTCTGTTTCCTGTTCCCCAAGCTGAAAAACACCCTCAAGGGAAAAAGATTTCAGGAAGTACCAGAGATCGAACAAAATGCGACACGAGAATTGAAGAACATTCTGAAAGAAGCGTATAACAGGTGCTTCAATAAATGGCTGGATCGATTGAATCACTGTTTACAATCAGAAGGAGATTATTCTGAAGGAGGCAAATTTGATTAGGTATGTGACATTTAGTTTGGCAATAAATACATCTGTCCCGGAACTTTTTGATCAGACCTCGTATATATATAATTAAATCATTTACTCTTGTCAAATAGGTCAAATAAGTTAATTAAATAATATAAAACAGATAGGAATGTGTAAAACTCATAAACTAGTGTATGTGAAAGTTCCAGGTCGATAAGGGAGATGGACGAAGGATTATTTCCCAAATGTGAGATGAAAATCTGAATTGTAGAAGGGAGACAGAGAGCGCGGCGCAGATCGAAAATCATTCAAGCATTCGGGAATAGGGCAGCACCAGAGAAAGAGCTGTGACAGTTCATCAGTGAGAGTGTCATAGGCCATAAGTCAGAGAAAGAAGAATGGCGTGTATTAATGAAACAGGTTCCGGGCGCTACATGGGAATTTTCTTAAAAATTATTAAAGTTCACGCTCAATCAATTAAGATACTGCTTATAAATAAATAAATATTTTATATATATATATATATATATGATGAAGTGCTCTGCTCATTGGCAGGTCCATATCATGACTTCCTCCAGGCTACCCTGTCCTGTGCCAGAACCTTTGTTTGTTGATAGGTTCTACCTTCCTTGATGTCATCCATCATCTTCATTCTTCGTCTGCCACGCATGTTCCTTCCCTCCGTTCTCCCTTTAACTGGACATTTGAGCAGTGGTCTAATGTCCTTTGGTCGTACGAATCTAAGTTTAATTTATTGGAAAGTAATAGTCAGGTGTCCGTTCGTCATCGTTCTGCGGAAGAGTATCATCCGACTGTATAGTGAAGACTGTTGGGGGAAGAGGGGGATCACTCATGGTTTGGACTTACTTCTCTGTGTCAGGGCCGAGTTCTCACATTCCACGTACCAGCCCTGATCCAACCTTTATGAGGGTCTCGCGAGTTGACGACGTGAGAGGCCCCACTACTTCTCCTGCCGAACGCGGCACCGCATTGACTGCTGGTCCCGTTTACCTTCGTTTGCTTCATTTGTAGCCGTTTGTAGAACCATCATGATTTGACTTGGGAATATACTGAGATGGTTTCCCATTGCCTTTCTCAGATTTTTTTTTCAGGGTTTACTCCCTTAGCCCTTCTCTCTCCTCTTATATTATTTCATAAGAAATTATTGTGGAGAAGTTATTCTGACTGCCCTGAAATGATGTTATGTCGCTCCATAGGAACGTTAGGAAATGTATATATATATATATATATATATTATTGTTTTTTATTGGGGTTGTTTAACCTCCTTCGCAACATCTAAGGTCATATGACGGAAGGGACCTACAACTTTACGTGGGATCCGAACCACGGGTCGCTACATAATCTGGGCGCGGAGGACGGTCTCCCATCCAACTACTACCCAGACCCAATGTCGCTTAACTTCGCTGATCTCCGGGAAGCGGTGTGTATATACATATACTGTATGTGTGTGTGTGTGTATATATATATATATATATATATATATATGATGCAAACCCACAAGGAAAAAAAAATGATTGTGGGTTTGCTTATGTATACACTATACAGGTATACCCCTTTAGCGCAACCCCTTTTAGCGCTGATTCGTTATAGCACTCTTTGTCCTGGAGAGGAAATTTTTTGAATATGTTACTAAAAAACAAAAAAAAAAGAGAGAAAAAATCCATACCATAACGATAGATTGTTTTAAACCAGTGTTTCTCAGCCAGATTTTCTTACGACTCTCGTGTCAGGGTCTTAGGTCGGCGCGACCCCTTACTATTGTAGAGGGGTAAAGAAATTCACGAAGCGGATTTTTTTTTTTTTTTTGCGCACAAATCACTACTGCAGGAGTAAATAAAACTACCACCCGGGGGTTTCAGACCCACCGTTTGAGAAACACTGTTTTAAACACTACACAATAAGTGAAACGTGTATATAAGCTCCGAGAGAATGCACTGGTGAGTGTTATTTTATGTTTCTGTTAATATTTTTTGTTAATAATAAATAATTATTATTTTTATGAATAAATTATGTGTTTATTATTATTATTATTATTATTATTAACGCTATTACCGATACCCCGATGTAGCGCTCATATCCTGCAAATAGCGCTGTCGGGGGAGCATCGCAACGTATATAATAGTATAACAACTCCGTTTAGCGTTGATTCGCTGAGCGCTCACTTTTTCAGAACGCATCCGGAGTGCTAAGCGGGGTATACCTGTACCTATTATATTTTTGTTTACATGTTTCATACTCGAGTGTGACTTATATATGATTCAAGTAATGACGATAGGTGGATCAATGACTAAACAACCATTTTATGTGGGGACAAGCGACGCCGTCTTTACGTAGCTAATCGATCGAGTAGTCGTATGAGAGAGGATTAAATAATGCGACATTTCCACGTATGATGATCAGACATGGGGTCTATTACTGGGTTTCTATTACTTTTGATTTCTTCTATTATTCTTACTATTACTACTACTTTATTTTTCATCTATTACTATTACTATTACTTGGTCATCTATTACTATTACTTTTGTATGTGGGGTACTTCACTCATTTGAAAAGTATCTTTATGTCTATTTAAATGCAATTAGAAGCAGTGTGTTAACAAATATTTGTTTCAACCAAATCATTACAATTTCAGAGACTGTACGTCTTCATAAATTTTACTTTATTGAAGGAAAAATTTGCCATAATATTAGTTCACAATTTCATATACATTTT
>JAJOZX010003906.1:85000-180000 GCA_023014485.1 Bathynomus jamesi
AAAGTTTTCCTTCATTTTATTGTTTTTGGGGGGGAGGGGGGGAAAAGGTTATTCTACCGTACGACGTAGTCTCCTCTAATTTTATTCCATTTGAGCTTACAAATACAGTATTTTTTATTTTTCCGTGTTGAGTCCATATATATATATATATATATATATATATATATATATATATATAAATATTATTCTAAACTGAATACGGGCCTGTATACGAACGGTTTGCGATTGCGGATACACTTGTAGTTTTGGTCCAATTTGCGTACAGCAAGCCTGAGGTAGTACGAGTGTGGCTGTGACTGATACGGGTAAATTCATGCTGCCTTAAGGAGGAAACACAAACTTGCGGTGCATCTTGCTTCTAAAGAAACATGCACCAGGATCGATAATAACTTGGGATGTTTGCAATACAAACGAAAATTGCAATAAATTGAATACGGATATGGATGCTCTTTTGACTAGACTAACGCCGAGCATTGTTGCTTTCATTGGTGATGAACCACGTACGAAAGCCTCGTTAGTAATTTGACTCTCTATTTGCTTGACAATGATGCTGCGAGCTGCTCGTCCCCTGAAATGGGTGTATGGGCGAAATTGTGCTCTACAGTATATGAAAAGATGTTTAACGATTTATACTTCCACTTAAACTATTAATGCATCGATGATTAAACAGATTATATATATATCGTATTTTCCGGCATATAAGGCGCACGAGCATATAAGACGCACCCCAATTTTGGCAGGCATATTCTTGAAAAAATAATAATAATACCGTAAACACTAACAACACAGAACAAGACGAATGGTTGTAAGATTGTGTAGAGATCAGTGGTTTTAACATCAAAACATTCAACATCATGTTTAGTTAGAACATTTTAGTACAAATATACTATAACTTAGGGAGTTTTTATTCAATTTGTAAAACATGAGGCAATGGGAAAAGAAAATATTTTTATTCATCATGGCCACTGTCTCCGTTTTAACTTCATTCCAAGCATTTTTGACCCCCTGGCAAACCTGAGCTATTGTAGCCCTCTTGATCCGACCTATTGGTGTTAGCTCATGCTGTGGGAGCGTCATCCATTTGTTCCACCACTTGCCGGTAACCCAAAGTCTACCCATGACCCTGACCTTGAGCATATAAGGCGCAGGGTGATTTTTTGAGACTTTTTTGGGAAAAAAGCGCGCCTTATATGCCATAATATATATATATATAATAAACTCCCCAAAAGTTATATTATATATATATATATATATATATATAAAACTTTTGGGGAGTTTGTCGAACTTCGACCAATGTTTGGGGTCGTGAATTTTGTGAATATGATTTTCGGAGTAAGTCTGGTTTTAAAGCTTCCCAAACTGCTATATTCAGAACCTCAATATACGCAAGAAACTCGTTGCATTTACGTCGGATCGAATACATCAAAGAAAAAGGGGTAACTATTGTAATTTTAGCCAAAAACCAAAACCTAAAAGGATGTGTTAAGTGCCTTGAAAAGTGGACGCTCAAATTTTCCGGTTGAAGTTTAAGTTTTGGTTATGGGCGCAGAAAGTGCCCATAACAATAGCAGCAAATATTGATTTCTATGTTCCTATGAGAGATTGTCTAAAATCATCAACATTTTCAAATATGTATAAGAAAACATAGGCGGATCCAGAGGGAGGGGGCCAGAGAGCTTAATTGAATTAACGGGGCTTAATTTTGAGGTCCCATACGTCCTGGTTAAACAAAATTAGGTAAAACCTTTGAATGCTTATGTCCAACATTACTTCAGTTAAGCCCCCTGGACCCCCTCTGGATCCACCTATGTAAGAAAATGCACACGAAAATTACTGCTTTGTATATTGTATTCCATATCATATCTGTAATAATGGTGCTTAATTTTTATTGTAATGTATAGTATACACGGTAGAATTTTATTTATTCTGAAATTGAACTATAAGTCCGTTTGATCGTAAAATAATTAATATTTTTCATTTAATATTTGTATATTATTTAATAATCATAATAACTACATACGAAATGATATGCTATAATTTAATTAACCCGAGAGCCCAGAGCTTAAACCTAAATTCAATGTGAAAAGGATTAATAGTACAATAATGACCGTATGTTCTATGTTAAAACTGTTGCAGAATTATGAAAAATTGTGATATTGTAATATCATCGTGTAACTAATATTGTAACTAAAAGTAGTTTCATTCATTCATTCACTCACTCACTCAGGTGAAAATGAACAAGTTATTTTGAAATTTACACAAAATTCATGGTTAAAAGTTTCCATCTTTGTTGCTGTGAAATTAGAATGGCTGAAGAAGTGATGTGAAGAGTATGACGACACTGTAATTACATTTAAAACAAAATAAAAATGCATACTAATTGCGCAATATTACTTATAGAGGAACATATAAACAGTAATTAATTTTTTATCTAAAACCGTCATCATAAATGTCAGCTTTTCTACTCCCGTTTTGCCTAAAATAACATTTGATAAATCATTCGTTCAAAGATATTACCGCTGTTACTACTTCTACTGCTACTACTACTACTGCTACTACTACTACTACTACTACAACTATACTACTACTAATAATAATAATAATAACTATAATAATAATAATAGTAATAATGCTATGATATTAAAGGTAAAATTCTAACAAGCTTGAAAAGTTGCAATTTTTAATAAATCTGTGAACTCAGAAAAGCGAAAAACTTAAAAGACAAAAATTTGATGAAATTAAAGGCGGTTTAAAAGATTATTCATCACAGTTTTTTAATTATTAATTCATTTAGTTTATCAAAAAGGCTTTCTTCATTACTCATATATATATATATATATACACATTTAACTGCAATGACCACGCAGTATATTAATGTATAGAAACGACGTAAGTATAGAGGAGTGTTCTGCACACGAGGAAGAGAAATAACGAACAAATGAAAAATGAGGTGACCGCCCGGGAATCGAACCCAGGATCTTCCGATTGCCGGTCAGATATGCTACCACTACACCACGGGCCTCGATCAGTCAGAAGTCGTAATTCTCCTACATGGGGCAGAAACCAATGCCTTGAGAGGGCACCCTCGCAAATCGTGAATATGTACATTTAACTGCAATGACCACGCAGTATATTAATGTATAGAAACGACGTAAGTATAGAGGAGTGTTCTGCACACGAGGAAGAGAAATAACGAACAAATGAAAAATGAGGTGACCGCCTGGGAATCGAACCAGGATCTTCCGATTGCCGGTCAGATATGCTACCACTACACCACGGGCCTCGATCAGTCAGAAGTCGTTTCTATATATATATATATATATATATATATATATATATATATAAAGAGAAAGAGAGAGAGACACACACACAAATTTACCACACACACACACACACACACATTTACATTAATTAAACAACATATTTACTAAAAGCTGTAATCAGCCAGCTGATATAAGGTTTAAAATGAATGGTGAAGTAATTGAGGAAGTACAAGAGTTTAAGTATTTGGGTCAAACTATTACCAGCTCCTTGAGTGATGACTCGGATATAAGAAAACAATCTCTAAGCCTGTGTGCTAAAGCGAATATGACCATAAGGAACTTTCCATTCTGTACAAGTGAAGCTAAAGACACACTCTTTCGTACTTTCTGCAGTAATATATACGGACAGCAACTCTGGGTGAATTATAAAAAAGGTTCTGGCAGAACCCTAAATTTGCTGTACAACAAGTCTTTTAGACTCTTACATAAATTACCTCCGAGATGCTCAGCTTCGCAAATGTTTGCTACCCGCAATGTCCCGAGCTTCCCGGAGGTAACAAGACGTGCTCAACACAGTCTAATGCAAATAATTTAAAAAATCAACCAACCCGATCATCCAAGCTATCCATGAGTCCTGCCATTTATCCTCTAAGCTATGGACTTCTTGATACGAAAACGTCTGTCTGTAGCTCCACTTAACTTCAACAGTGCAGTATTATTTCTAATCAATTGTATATATTTCTATCCTTAGTATATGAACTGTCATTGTATTAATAATATTTGTCATATGAACTATAGTCTGCCAATAAACCTTTTCATTTTCATTTCATTTTCATTTTCATTTACTGTAATCATTTTTTTCTAACACAATATTCAACCTTACACAAATGTTTCGCATAATTTTTGGAAATAGTTCAGCTGGAATGTTCTTGATTACTTCATAGACTTTGGTCTTTAGGTCTTCGAGTGTCTTAGGTTTGCTAGAATAGATCCTGTTTTTTGTGTAACCTCTCAAAAAAAAGTCAGGGGGTGTGAGGTCAGGTGAATATAGGGGTCATCCCATCCCATTGGCTCATGAAGGGAGATTAGTCGCTAGGAAAAATGTTTCCTAAAAGAGTTGTGAGTTTCACAAGCAGTGTGCGGAGATTAAAAATGTATAGGTAAATGTATAGGTATAAGCATATAGCCTAAGTTCATGCGGAATAAAAAACAAAAAATAAGAAATATATACTCGTACGTTACAAAATAATGAGCAAGTAAAAATAGGGACCTTTTTGGGATACTATGAACCTCGTACCCTCGTAGTAGTTCTGTGCGTTGCTCTCTCGTCACACGAAGGTCAAGCTGGTGCCCTCGCCTCTAGGATTGGCTTAGTGGAGGGGCGAGTTGCTCTCTTGCCCTCTCCACCGCACATAGCGAGGTACACCAGGTTCGTCTGGTACTGTCCTAGGCTAGGCATCTAATCTTCTTTTAAAGACTTCAACTTTGACCCCTACTTTCGAAGTATATTTTTCTAAAATTTTCAACGTCTTTTTCTCCAAGGTTGTTAGCATTTCTTCGGTTGTTTTATTCTCTAAAACGGTTATATATATATATATATATATATATATATATATAATATATATATATATATATATACAGGGTGTTCCAGGAGGAAATGTCAAGAATGCACCATTTGACTCTTTGGGTATTTCTAAGCAGAAAGTATTATATCGACATGTGCCTGATTCCCAACCGTTACCGAGATACAGGCCTCTACATTTGGGCACCACCTTACTACGGCAGGGACGGACGTTACTACATACTTAAATCAACGGTTTCCGGGAAGGTGGATTGGACGTGGAGGACCTGTGGCATGGCCCCCCTCATTCGCCTGACTTATCTCCGCTAGATTTTTTTGTCTGGGGGTTCTTGAAGAGTAACGTTTATCAGCGGGGTAAGCCCGAAACTAGGGAGCAGTTGGTTGCACGTATACAGGATGCGTTCATAAACCTCAGAAATGAACTTCCGCGTTTTCCTTGGCAAGACTCGATGGATCGGAGGCTCGCCGCGTGCATTGAAGAAGGAGGGGGTCACTTTGAAACCATTCTGCAATAAATGCAATAGTGTATTGTATGTTTGTACTTTTTGTAAACCACAAGTGTCATTAAATAGTATCTAAGACCGCCTTTTTATTATGTTTTAATTACCCAAATGTAGAGGCCTGTATCTCGGTAACGGTTGGGAATCAGACCCATATCGATATAATACTTTCTACTTAGAAATATCCAAAGAGTGAAATGGTGCATTCTTGACATTTCCTCCTGGGACACCCTGTATAATAGTATATATATATTTGTGTGTGTGTGTGTGTGTGTTTTTGTAGTGTTCCATTTTCTCTAAAAATCGAAAACTAAGAACGTTAAAAAAAAGGAAAAAAAAAAAATTTTGTTCATCGTGAAAATTATTCGAAGCCTTTTTCATATATCTTAAAATTTTTCAACTTTTCAGACCTAAAATTTAGAATGAAGATTTGCATTTTTTTTTTTTTTGAGGTGTCTGCATACTAAATACATTTTTATTTCTTAATGCTTCTCATGTGTGTATATATATATATATATAATTCAATTGCTTTTTCTTCACATCTTTATTCTTTTGAGGGTCTGAAAGTGTAACGGACCTTTTTTTTTTAATTTTTCTCTTATTTTTTTGGTCGAAAGTTCATGAGACGATTCTTAAAAGGGTTTGAAAAATAGTTTTGTTTTTTTAAGTTTGTTTCCCACTCAGCTATAAAAATTCGTGAAGCGCAATTAGCATATTACTATTATATATATATATATATATATATATATATATATATATATATATATATAGTGTCAGTAGTATAGCCGCAAAAAGGTAGAGTGCAGGAATGTTGCAAGAGATAATGATCAAATGTTGCAAAGGGGCGGGGGTATGCAACAACTCAATGTTGCAAAGGGGGTGGGGTATGCAACAACTCAATGTTGCAAAGGGGGTGGGGGATGCTGCAGGTGCAACAAAGGGTCATGAAACTTGGAGGTGGCGTTATCCCCCAAGAGAAAGACAGGAGGAGAGAAAGGAAGAGAGGTGTTCACCTGGCAGGAGCCAAGTGCATAATAAGACTTCAGCCGAGTGGGCGTTGTCTTATAGACTCCTAATCAGCCAGTTGGCTTAGAAGGAGCCAAGGGGGAGGGGTACACCTGAAGGGGAGAGGGGAGGGATCTTCGGGGGGAGAAGGAAGGATGACCTCCCCCCAAAGGGGTTGCCTTAGCCTAAGAGTGAAAGGATAGACGGAGGAGGACTTTGGGGGGACAAGGTGGGATGTCCTAACCCCCAAAGGGAAACTAAGCTAAGTCTTAACCTAAGAAGGGAAGGAGAGAGTTCTTTATTCGGCCGAAGTTCGCATCAAACTAGCAGCTCCGAAGCCAAGAGGGTCTTATATAGATGATGCTTGAGTTGCCAGATACCATTTTTTATTTTAATTGTACAGGTATATATTATTAGGGTGAGTTGCTAGATGCCATTTTAATTCGTTACCAAAGCATACAGACTTAAAATCGAAATTGACAATAAGAAAATGATTATTAATTAAATAAATAGAATTTGCCTTCTACTGCACAAAAATAATATAATACGTACAATCGTCAAAATAATAGTTCAGACGAAATACACACACACACACACACAAATGAACAACTTTCTCCTTACCTTATATATATATATATATATATATATAGAAAGAATCATATTAACTGTGTCTATTTAATTTTGTCATTCCTTATAGAAAGAATCATAATAACCGTGTCTATTTAATTTTGTCATCCCTTATATATATATATATATATATATATATATATATATATATATATATAATATATATATATAAACGGATTTTCACCTTAAAGTGAATTAAAACAATATTAACAATTCACTAAACGATCAGCTTAGCAAAAGAATTCGTTCCACTAACATATTCTCAAATCTATACACACCACACACACACACACACACACACAATTATATTAAATAATAAACAGCAAAAGAAATAAACACATTAACTGTGTCTAATTTCTTTTGGCAAACCTTTCTTGCGTTTCAAAAACAAACAAAAAATATTACGCACTTTTCATATTTCATTTTCATGTCATTTCACTTCATTTCACTAATCTCATATCATTTCACTCATCTCATGTACTTTCAGCTTCTCTGGAAAAAAAAAAGAAAAAAAAATCTGAGCAGATGCGTTTCACGCTAACTACAAAATGACCACTAGCTTACCTTTTTTCCACTCAACTCGAGAAAACCTCGCTTCACTCTAAATGTTAAAAATATTATGCTTATTAGAATTACTACTCCACTGAAATATACACTTCACTCTCGAAGCGACTGTCTTCCTCGTAAATAAAAAATGTTTTATATTTTATCAACTTAGTTATTTACACTAATTTGCATCTCTGTTACTGAATTAAAACTGTCAAAATCATAATTATCAGAAATCAACAAATTTTTTTCAAAATTAACACACACACACACACACACACACACACACACACACACACACACACAGATTTTTGTCAGAGAAAGTGAGGATCACGCACACACACACACACACAGATTTTTGTCAGAGAAAGTGAGGATCACGCACACGCGCGCGCACACACACACACACAACACACACTATATATATTATATATATATATAGGGTGGTACAAATTACAGTAGTAATAATAATAATTAACTCCTTTTCGCCGAATTGCAAAAGATTAAGCTTTTCACCCCGCATTAGACCTACAGTTTAATGTGGAAACCGAATCAGAAATACATCTCGTAAGGGAATCATTGCTCACTCTTTCACATCATAATTTCAACATTTAAAATAACAGGATCATTTGATTATTGATCCGGATTTAAAATAACAGGGTCATTTGATTATTGATCCGGGGATAGTATGGCTGCAAAATGTGATATGTACAAAAACAATGTGGATTTTTCTCTTTAGTAATAATATTAATAACTAACTCCTCGCCGAATTGTAACACCGAATCAGAAATACATCTCGTCAGGGAATCATTGCTCACTCTTTCACATCATAATTTCAACATTTAAAATAACAGGATCATTTGATTATTGATCCGGATTTAAAATAACAGGATCATTTGATTATTGACCCGGATTTAAAATAACAGGATCATTTGATTATTGATCCGGGAATAGTATGGCTGCAAAATGTGATATGTACAAAAAACAATGTAGATTTTTCTCTTTAGTAATAATAATAATAATAACTAACTCTTCGCCGAATTGTAACAATGGTTAAGCTTTTCACTCCGCCTTAGACCCACAGTTTAACGTGGAAACCGAATACTCTTTTCTTTTTAAAAAAATATAATAAAAGGAATGGATATATTTATAATTTCTTTATTATAAAATCCTCTCGATTACATTAGTGATTATTGATCCGGGAATAGTGTTGCTGCAAAACATGGTAATGTGCAATGTAGATTTTTTCTATGTAGTAATAATAATAATTAACTCTTTCTAGCTGATTTGTTCCCCTCATTAGACCTACAGTTTAACGTGGATTCAGAAATACATCTCGTCAGGGAATGAATGCTCACTATTTCACATCATAATTTCATCGAGATAATTAAAGCTCATATACAGGACCTGCATTGTCTATAAGATCTGTGGCGCGTGGAACATGCAGTCTTCAGAAGATGTGAACATCTGCTCTGTGGATCAGTTCAAGAAAATGGATAACCCGAACCTTGCCACACACACACACAGAGATTTTTGTCAGAGAAAGTGAGGAACACGCACACGCGCAGACACACACACACACACATACACTATATGTATATATATATATATATATATAGGGTGATATGCACAAAGACAAATTTTTCTATGTAGTAATAATAATAATTAACTCCTCCCCGAATTTTCCAAAATTGCTGTGAAAGTGTAATGAAAAAGAACAGCTTCAGAGTTCATTCACACCATGCGTACACTTATATCGTGTACTCAGTGTACACCTCCCTCATTGTGTCCGACAACACAGAAGCTCTTTCCAAAATTGTTGTGAAAGTGTAATGAAAAAGAATAGCTTCAGAGTTCATTCACACCATGCGTACACTTATCTCGTGTACGCAGTGTACACCTTCCACATTGTGTCCGACACACTATTTTTCTTCTACGCTAGAGAATACACATCTGAAATCCACGGCTTGCACCGCTCAACTGAGTACGCAGGCATAGAAATATCTCCAGGTAGTAGCAGGAGTCACTTTTTTATGCGTAAATGGCTTGTTCAGGTTGAGTTGTCAGGTACCACTTTTTATTTTAATTGTTCAGGTGTACATTATTATGGAGAGTTGCCAGATACCACTTTTTATTTTAATTGTTCAGGTACACATTATTATGGAGAGTTGCCAGATACCATTTTAATTGTTCAGGTATACATTAATAGGTTGCCAGATTGTGCCATTTATTTAATTAATTCTTAAAAGTTGGCTTAGAATTCCGCTAGTAGGTTTAGAAGGCGTAACCAGCCATTTGATATAATTGTTTACAACCAAAAGAATTAAGTAAAACAACATTGCATCATTCTGTTTATTATAAATATATAGAAAATAAATATACATTTGAATGATCAATTAAAAATAATAATAGTTTAAGAAATATGAACGAGGAATATGCATATAATCAAAAAATATATCCGCCAATATAACAGTACAGGAGAAATATATATATATATATATATATATATATATATATATATATATATATATACCCAATTATGGAGATATATAGAAAATAAATATATATTGGAATGATCAAAAGACAAAACTAAGAAATAATATAACCATCAACATAGCAGAAATATATACACACAACTAAATAAATAAATACATACACTTTATCTTCTACCGCGCAACATAAGAAATAATATAGCCGCCATCAATATAGCAGAAATATATACACACACACACACACACACACACACACACACACACACACACACAAATATGTTAAATATATAAATACATTTCACTTTTTTTCAAAATACTAAACTCGCACTTAATCGAGTCTACAATTACATCATTATTGCTATGCATTACGCAGTATACGCAGTTTAATAATATTTCACCGCTTAAAGTATAGGGAAACCTGTACTCGATATGAAGGGCTTTCATATCGTTCAGTACTATTTTTGTTCCCACTTTACAACCTGTTGGTAAGTTATCTTTAAATACTTCTAGAATACAATCAAAAGCACGCACAGAGAGTTCATCGTTAGCCACATTATTAAACACAAGTTTATAAACACGCCTTTCCAATCGAGGGTTTATTTCTACCGACCCGAGCTTTTCAATCGTGAACTCATCTTCACTCAACATAGCGGCAATTGAAATAATCTTCTAATTCGTTACGACAACTGCTCGTTATATAAATTTCGGTTTTAATGTTTTAACACTCCCTGAATACGCACCAGACAGTTCCCGTCAGGATAAATTTCATGAACTAGGCACATTTTATAACGGTTTTATTGTTTTACCACTCACCATTTCCACAAACTAAACGTCTTCATCCTCCGGTGCACTATTTGAGAGAAACATATGACCATATTTTTCCTTTTTATTTGACAGACGATACTCATCTCTAAAGTCTGCTAAAAACTCACGCATGGCACTAGCCACAACCTCACTACGAACCTCATCATGATATACATTAATATAGTGATAAAAATACTTAAGATTGTCCATTAGGGTGGCCCACTTTTCAATTTTTTTTTAAAAGTATAGGTTATCGTAGTTTTTCCCATTATTTGGCACTATACTAGCACATTGGTACCATTTTTACAAAAATTGATCAATATTTAGGGGTCTCGCATCAACCTTGAAATTACGAGTTTTTTTTTAAAATGCGTACTTTTTAACTTTTTACTTAATCAAGATAAATCATTAAGTAGGGATATTTTCTGAATCCTCTTGATGAGAGAAGTCGTTTGGTGTGCCTTCCAATGTCATACGACTAACGGTTTAAAAGTTGTGCCTGTATACAGGTAATACCAATGTGCTAGTATAGTGCCAAATAATGGGAAAAACCACGATCACCTATACTTTTCAAAAAAATGAGTCACCATACCCGGGCGGAATGTATAATGTATATAGGTAATTAGAAAATGCACTATGCCTGTGCCAGGTACCTAACCTATTTCTTTTTTGCAGAAGAACTCTTGAAGCTACAAATAGAGAGTCATCAAAATGAAAGGCGAAAATAACATCGCTACCTTCTCTAAGATCGGCCTCGGAAATTTTTTTAGTTGGCCAACCGTCGTCATCCATCAGTGGTAGCAAATTGCCAACAACACGGCAGGTTTTGCAATACTTCTTCAGTGTTATCCAGTACACTGCTAACAGGAAAGACGCATTCAAAGAAACCGTAAACAACGTCTTAAAGTTTTGGAACATGGCCCGCATTAAAACAATCACAAAGTTCAACTGCGAACGGAAGCTAGAGGCATTGTGGAAAGAGTGGCACTTACTCCAAAAGAGCAGAAAACGAGAAACTGACGCCGGAGGAAAACGGCAGAAGTTTTCTTTTGGAGTAAGTGCCTACAACGCTCTCACCAGAATAACCATGAGTATTTGTACATCTTGCTCCTTCGCACGATCCAATGCTGTTTTAAAAGAGACAAAGGAGGGGGGAATAGGAAGTTTTTCTGTATCCACCACATCTTGACACTTTGCTGAATACCATTTCATAAACGTTGAACAGGCAATATTAAAGGTAGCCATTTTCTTCTACGCGGGTGAATACACGTCTGAGCTCAAGGGCTTACTGCAATCAACTGACCACGCAGGGAATCCCAGGTAGTAGCATGACTCACGTTGCTGGTCTTCCAGTGGGCGGAGCTTAGAACTTTCACCTGTGCACACACACACACACACACACACACACACACACAAAGGAGAAAGCGAAACGCTAATTGAAACATGATTTATTTAATAAACGAAATAGTCAAGTTATATATATTTACAAATACGTGTAATAAATAAGTTAACAATAGACACATCAAAGGTTATATTCAAGACATATATATTTCCAAACACGTGTAAATAATAAGTTAACAATAGACACATCAAAGGTTATATTCAAGACATATATATTTACAAACACGTGTAATAAATAAGTTAACAATAGACACATCAAAGATTATATTCAAAGTATATATATATTTACAAATACGTGTGATAAATAAGTTAACAATTGAAATTATGTTAACACAAGAAATAACAGAAAACACAAGAAAAAACAAATGCATAGATTTGGTGCTCAAACAACAGTAACCTAATACTTTAAAGAGTGCATTCTATTAAATACTTTTAGCCTATGTTCACAAATTAATACCGGTTTTAAAATAGATTCAGTTTCCTCAATTCGTCTCTGAAATCTTAATCTGTCCCGAGCGCACTCTTCCCATTGTCCCCTTCTACAGCAATCAGCAACGGGGTAAGTTAGAACGTTGTCCCAGAATTTTACTTTTGGGGGGTTTGGTGCAACCCAATCGTTTCCAATTTCATCATTCCATCTTTGGTTCACGAATTTTAACTCTTCTACAATTTTGTCAACGCTGCGTCTATCATCACTTCCAAAGTCAGCCAGACTCTGTACTGAACGGACGCATTTCCTGAGCTCTCTGATTTTGCATCTACTTTTATATATTGCTGAGAATTTTACTTTTGGATAGTTTTGAATTTTATATACTTGCGTTTAAATTTACGTTGTTATAGTTAAGTAATTGAATTAGTGGTTTTTAGCGATTTAGAAGTTTTCATAGCGTGCCGGCTTAATTTAACTTATACCTGTGACGGTTTAAATTTTTAACTCCGCGATGCCGTCGCAGAAAGCGTCGTGTGTTAGGTGTAGGGTTAACCGGTGGTATTCGGAATTTAAGGATTATAACGGCGGTCCAATGGCGATTACCGATAGATCAGTTTGTTTCTTTTGCGAGTTCATGGAGGAATTAGTTGGTATAAAACGCAGTGTACGTGAGGTAGCGGATAGACTTGCAACGCTTGATGAGGGCAGGGTTAGGGCTACGGTTGACGTAGGCCGAACCAATACTAACGTTGAAGACGTTAGTAATTTGCAGGGTGAGGTGCGTAACTTAGTTTCTAGTTTAGGTAGCTTGTCGGGAAGATTAGATAGAGTTGAGGAAGGGGTTAAGGTTAGTCCGAGAGTAGTAGATAGCGAGGGATTTAGAGAAGTTAAGGGTGGAGCTAGGCCGCGTACGTTAAGTGATAGGAATCCCCCCCCCCCTATCGAGGTTTCGAACCCTTTCGCCCATTTGGAAAGGGACGTGAATGAGGGGGAAACTATTTTAATTGGGGACTCTTTAGTGCGCCACATGGACAAAGAGTTCGTTAAACGGAATCCAACCAAGAGGAGGAGGGTCTGTCTCCCAGGGGCCAGGGTTGACAGAGTTAGAGACGAAGTGGATAGGGTTGACGTTGCTTCCCGTCACTCAATGTTGGTGACGATGGTAGGAGGCAACGACTCGTATAGGCCCGATACGAGAGTGCCTGACCTTTTGGAGAGATATAGGGTGTTAATTAGGTCCCTGAAGGCGAGGTCAGATAGGTCTTTAGTTCTAGGTATTACCCCTAGGCACGGGTTGGGTCTTAGAATTACGTCAAAAACAATATTTTTGAATAACAAATTAGAAGAGATTTGTGCTGAGGAAAATGTAGCCTTCGTAAAGCTGTGGTCCGAATTCAGTGATCCTAGCCTTTTTATAAAAGATGGGGGTGCATTTTAATGAAATAGGTAATGCTAGGCTAGGTAGGTTAATAGACGAAAACGTGCGAAAGCTGTATAGGTCGAAGCCTTCTTTAAACGTTGTGGGTCGGGGAAACGCGGGCCCGACGTGATAAATAGTTTAAAACGCGGGCCCGTGGTAAAAAATAACTTAAACGTCTTTTATTGCAACGCGCGTAGTATTAGAAATAAATTAAATGAATTTAAGGCGGTAATTTATTCCGGCAACTATGATATAGTTGCTATCACTGAAACTTGGTTAAATACCGTGACTCGGGACTTGTTGGGGGAACTTGATATACCGGGTTTTAAACTCTTTACTAATGATAGGTTACATAGATTTGGAGGCGGCGTTTTGCTGTACATTCGTAATTCCCTTAGGGCTATCGAGGTTAAGTTAGATTTTCCGGCAGCAATTAATGCGATCTGTGTTGAAGTTAGGGCGCGTAGTATTAGTTTTAATTTTGTTGTTGTTTATAGACCTCCCGTTCAACCCTCGATATAGATACTAGATTTTACTCACTTCTTGGTAATTTTATTGACAATCGGAATAGTATAATTGTCGGAGACTTTAACTGCCCTAATGTTAATTACGAGAATTTTACGGGTAATGAAGAGGGTTTGAGACTGGTTGAGTTTATGGACGATAACTTTTTACGACAGATAGTTACCGAACCAACGCGCGGTGATAATATCTTAGATTTGGTGATGACGAACGGCGAGAATATAGTCGAAGGTTTAGAAGTAGGCGAGAGTTTAGGATGTAGCGATCATCAAATTCTTAGGTTTAAGTTATTGATAGAAAACACCCAGGATAGTAACGTAATAGAAGTCCCTGATTTTCGTAGGGCTAATTTTGATAGTTTTGCTGATAGGATGAGAGTAGTGGACTGGGATAACTTATTTATGGGTAATGACACAAATTTGCGTTGGGTGGCGTTTAAAGAAAGTTTTAGGGATATTGAAAGGGAGTTTATTCCTCGTAGGCCCAAGCGCGCTAGAAATCGTGGTAGGCCGAAGTGGTGGAGTAGGGAAATAGGAGAGTTTATAATAGAGCGTAATAGAGCGTATAGACTTAGTAAGCGCAATGGCACGGCAGCTAACTTTAATAGATATATCGAGCTTAGACGTCAGGTTAAAAGATCAGTTAGGAATGCTAAGCGTAATTTAGAGATAGTTATAGCTGCGGATAGTAAACATAATCCAAAAAAGTTTTTTGAATACGTAAATAATCGTAAGCCGGTAAAAGATAACATAGGCCCTATAGTGGATGTAAATGGCGCTTTGGCTTCTGACGCTCAGGCGATGGCGGGTATTTTCAATAACTTTTTTGCGACAGTTTTTACCGTTGAAGTCGTAAATAATGTCCCCGACGTTCACGATTTCGTTCTATTTAGTAGCGAGACTATTTTAGATGAAATAACTGTTTACGAGGCTGAGATTGCGCATTATATCGATAGGCTAAAAGTTAGCAAGGCTCCAGGCCCTGACGCTTTTTATCCCAGACATTTGAAAGATTTGAAAGACGTTATCGTAGGCCCCTTAACGAAGATTTTTAATCAGTCACTCGAAACGGCGATTATTCCTGAAGACTTCGAATTAGCTAACGTCACGCCTATTTTTAAAAAAGGCGACCGCGCATTAGCTAGCAATTATAGGCCCATTAGCTTAACGTCAATTGTCGGTAAACTTTTGGAATACGTAGTTAGGGATCGTATCATCGATCACTTAGAAAGTAGAGATTTAATTAATAGTAGTCAGCACGGGTTTCGACGCCATAGGTCTTGTTTAACTAATTTGTTAGAATTTTATAACGAAATAGTGCGCGAATACGATAGCATAGGGCAGCTGACGTTATTTATTTAGATTTTAAAAAGGCGTTCGATACAGTTCCACATAGGAGACTAATTGCGAAGGTTAAAGCGCACGGTATACGCGGTCAGGTAGCTAACTGGTTAGAAGAATGGCTTCGTGCTAGGAGGCAGAGGGTCGTAGTTAATGGTAGGGAATCGGGGTGGTTAGATGTAGGTAGTGGTGTCCCACAGGGTTCAGTGTTAGGTCCATTGTTATTCGTAATTTACATTAACGACATAGATATAGGATTGACTAGTAACGTGTCAAAATTCGCGGACGATACTAAAATTGGCGGTAAGGTTGTTAACGAGGACGATAGAAATAGGATCCAAGACGATGTAGATAGGATTATGGAGTGGACGGATAAGTGGCAGATGCAATTTAACGTAGATAAATGTAAAGTTTTGCATATAGGTTCTCGCAACAATAATTACGCGTACACGATGGATGATAGGGAGTTAGCGAGCGTTGACGAGGAAGTAGATTTAGGCGTACGCGTATCTAAAGATTTAAAGGTTAGGAACCAGTGCCTGGAGTCTTGCGCAAAAGCTAATAGGATGTTAGGCTTCATAGCGCGTAATTTCGAATTTAAATCGAAGGATATTATATTGCCCCTTTACAAGTCCCTAGTCAGGCCTCATTTAGAATATGCTGTTCAGTTTTGGTGCCCGTACTTGCGTGAGGATATTGATAGGTTAGAAAGGGTTCAGCGTCGTGCCACGAAACGTATTCCGTCATTGCGCAATAAGCCTTATGAAGATAGGATTAAAGAGTTAGACTTGTATTCACTCGAAACTAGGAGATTAAGGGGGGAGCTTATTGAAGTTTTCAAAATCGTTAATAACATCGATAACGTAAATTTTGATAAATTGTTCACTTTCGATAATAGTAATACTAGCAATAACGGATTTAAGTTGCGTGGCAGACGTTTCATTACTAATATCGCTAAAAACTTCTTTACGTTTAAAGTAATTGATAACTGGAATAATCTTCCCGCGTCAGTCGTTCATTCTACCAGCGTTAATATGTTTAAGAACCGTCTTGACAGACATTTTAAAAGTATTAACGTTGTTTAAAATTAAAAAGGAAAGTTAACAACAGGAGCTCTGGTGGTGGTGCTCGAGGATGAGTCTGTTGACGATGAATGCCAGCTTGTGACATGCCAGCGTGTGATGCCAGAAAAAAAAAAAAAAAAAAAATTAGACTAACACGAACGTAGATGTAGCTCGTAGTGTAAACTAACCCACTTTTTGTTTAACTGTACCTACTTTTTTTTTTTTTTCCTATCTCCTTTCTTTGCATGTTTGTAACTCTCTTTACTTGCATGTTTGTAGTTTGCATGGTATGACAGTGAGTTAAGACTGTGTTTGCATGGTTTGTAAGCGTTCTTATTTTACTTCTTTTCATCTTTCACCCCTCTCCTATTTTCTTCGACTATTTTTCTGACTTGTCGGCAGTGGCCGGCGGATGATGATGGTGAGACTTTTTTCTTCTTTTTCTGAATGAATGTTAACCCACGAATGATAGGTGTTGCTCCTTACTTAACCCCTTATTCTCTTCTCTTCTCTTAACCCCCTACTCTTTCCTTTCTCTCGGGCTAGCCTTAGAGTGGATCTTAGGGTCTTTGTTAGCCTTAGCTTCTGTAGATCTGTAGATCAGTGCAAACAATGTTATGATTAGTCTCAGGATTTTTTAGGCAACTTTTTCTTTGTGCTGACAATGAACTGGATTTAATTGATGATGGTACACGGCATCTGTTCCGATACTTCTGAATTATTCATATTTGATGGTTATATACGAGAGAATATACGACTATCAAATAAAACGGTAAATAAAGCAGTTGACGCTAATTCTATTTATTTGCTAAAGGAGGCCATACTATTATATATATATATATATCATCCGTGATGTCGATGATGGGGTGCTGTACCTCATCGTCATTCATATAAATATATAATTAGTTTATATAATACGCAACCTTAAATACAATTTCTTTTATCACGTAGTGAGTTACACTGTGCATGAATGAGTACGTACAAACTAGATTAATAAAAACGTTTTTACTAAGAATGTATATATATATATATATTTCTCCTGTACTGTTATATTGAAGGATATATTTTTTTATTATATGCATATTCCTCGTTCATATTTCTTAAACTATTATTATTTTTAATTCTGTTTATGTAAACAGAATTCTTTAAATTCTTTTCATACGTTGCAGGAAGCAAAATGATATGTCTGTCCAATTAAGGAGCTTTCAAATGTGGTGTTTTGTTACATGAAGACTTACGAGCAATTAATCAATATTGAAAGAAATTGTATTTAATGGTGACATCACGTTTTGATTAAAATAATTGTTTATGTTCGCAGAAATATTGATATTATTGGTTAGAATGTTTTTCTGTTATTTGTATTTATACATTTACCCCGTTTTCCTTCAAAAATATAATTTGACTCGTGAAACCTGCACCTGAACATTGTTTGGTAACATTGTGCCCTTCTCTTACGGATATATCTGTATAATGGCTCTTGGAAAGGAAATATCATACGAAAATAGACTCAAGATTAATTAATACTTTCTTGATGAAGAACTACAGAGACAAATAGCCAATAAAGTGGGAGCTTCATTCCCCACGGTAAGCAAAACCCTCTCTCGTCATTCGCCAAATGGGCGTGTAATGAACAAAGTAGGTCGACGGCGAAAAAGGAGGACTTCGGAAAAAAGACAAATACTCCCCTTTGCAACCCCACCCCCCTTTGCAACATTTGATCATTATCTCTTGCAACATTCCTGCACTCTACCTTTTTGCGGCTATACTACTAGTGTCCCATAAGTCCGGTCTCATGGGAAAATTTATTTTAAATTAAGTTTACAAAGGAAATACATGAGAACTAAAACAAATGTTCAAATTGATGTCTTGTTTTGGACCTCTTTTTGTTGTGGGTAGAATAACACGCGATGGTTAATATGGAAGTGAGTTACACTCGTGAGGAAGAGCCCTCCGCCTTTTTCTCACGAGTCTAATTTACTTCCATATTAACCATTACGTGTTACTCTACCTGCAACAAAAGAAAGGTGTGTGTGTGTGTGTGTGTGTGTGTGTGTGTGTGTGTAGAAGAGAAAAAGAAAATAACTATTAAGCATAGTTCTCATTTATTAACATTTTTAAAGTAAAATTTGAAAATCATTTAACATATTTAAAACGAAAAATACGCTTTCGCTGTGACAAAAGCAGCCGTTGTGAGACTCCATAAATTTGGAGCTTATTTTTCTCGTTGATGTCCACGAAATGAGGACAAAGATTTGATGATAACGAATCATTTGACATATTTTTTTTAATTATGGCATAAAAGCAAAAAAGGGGAAAGTACTTTCGCGCCATTTTTTGTCGATGAGATTTAAATTTATGAATATTTTCCTTTTACTTCGACGCAAAAGAAAATGTTTAAAGTAAGTACGATAATGTCGTATATTATTATGATAATATAAATACAATATAATGGTAATATAAATATAATATAATTGAGATTTATGGGTGCTCTATACGTTTACTCTATTTTTAGCGTCTATACTTGACGCCATAATCCTTCTTTCTTAACACTTTCAATTCCTGTAAATTTACAAATATAATAAAATCTATGACTTGATTCCCTCATCGGCTTTTAATGTTGAAATAATGTCTGAAAGCGAGCAAAAAAGTGAATGAATAAAGCAAAGATTATAGATTGCACAATTCATCTCCTTTGTTTGCTGGTGTGTGTGTGTGTGTGTGTGTGTGTGTGTGTGTGTGATAAATGTTTGAAATAAAAACTAACCTCCTTTCATGACTAATTATTTTCAAGTTTTATACCTTATAATTTTTCGATGTTAATACTATTGGAGTATTGATATAAACGTTAATGTAAAGATGATTGTTAATGAAAACGTATTAACCACGTTAACCTCTTTTGAACCACTGGGTCGAATATGTACCATTTCCAATACACGCACTCATAACTTAACCCTACAGAAACTTCGGTCGTTAAGAGGTTAAATAGCATATGAAAGCACTTTGTTTGACTTTGAGAGAACAGTTCATACTTGAAGTGTCCCCTTCCGTCTGTACAATAGCATATAAATGGCAAAAGAGATTCTCATTTAAATGCAAAAAACTTCACTTTTTTCTAAGTGAAGGTCAAAATATGATAATAAAAGAGTCGGTTTTTATTATCAGATTCTCATTTAATATTACTGTCAAGAGGAATTACAGATTTAATCCGGTGATAAGAAAAACGTAATAAGCATCTTAAAAGAGTAGATAAAGGCCTTTCAGCTTGTTATGAGATACAAGAATATTAGAATTTATTTCCTATTGTACAATCGAAAAAAGACGCGTGAAGGACCTAAACATGCACCGTGTCATTTCCAGAAAAAAAAAGAAAAGGATTTCATATTATTATAAAAGTTGTCAGAAATTGATACAATGACCTTGTAAATCTTAGCATTTATTACTCGAGCTTGTGAATAAAAATGTATATGTATATAGATTAATAAATCAACAGATAGACAGGTAATCTATCTTTACTGCTACTGTTCATGAAATAAACCCGTAAAACCCACAACACACGGCGCTTGTAGCTGATTAGGTTATATTGTGGTAAAACCGATTAGAGCCGCTGAAATATATTTCAATGTGCGCCATGAAAATAAATTATTAATCGCTATTCACCGACCAGATTTTCAATTTTTTAAGCGTAAACCGCAACAAACGGTTTTAAGTGGGGCTCAATTCAGCGGTGAAAAACGGGCAAACAAACGGCCGTGTGATAATGGCTTAAGGAAAATAGTAATAAAGCTTTATCTCAACATTTCCATTTGCAATCGTTATACATGACTCTCTTTTTAGCAATTTTTTAACAGCAATTCTGTTATTTTATCGTAGTCTCCCTTTCTTTACAAATAAACAAATAAAAAACGAGAAAACTTTAAGTAACGAACTTCGTTTATGAGATAAATGCTTTATTTGTTTCTTTAATATCTTTTTGCTAAAGGTTAAATATTAGTTGATGGTATACAACGAAAAGTTTGTTTTCGTTGTTTGCTCATCTGTTCACCGTGCCTCCATGCTTTCTACCTTCACTGTGCAAATGTTTGTTTTTACATTACTACATTGAACCGGATACTTTCTTTCCACGGGAACTAAATAAAAACACGCTCCTATGACAAGTTCGTAAGTCTCATATTACTGACCTTCTTATGAAGTGAAATTAGGGTCTTTCAACTAACTACGGGTAGCAACCATAAATAGGTTCCAACCGAAACTCCGACCTTATTATAGTTATAACATATATATGTTGGTTGGTCGTTCCATTTTACGCCTTTCGTCCAACTCAGGCACTGAGACGGAAGGTAACACCACAAACACGAAAAAAATAACCCTTTTAAGAGGAGAACTGCGTTCAGCTAAATACATTACGTGCAACGGACTCGTTCCAGCACCCAACTCTTCATTTCTCAGACTGGCTTTGGGCAGTCTATGGCTGGGTTTATATATATATATATATATATATATATATATATATATATATATATGGGAATGAACTCAGAATGGTTCCCTGGGTTTTTTATGATACACACAGACGTGCATGGAACAAGGAACTCTTCTGGGATAATTAAATCCACTATAGTCCGAATAAGTAATGGTAAATGACAAATACCATAGTTTTTCTTTTTCATGATGCAAGCCCGACGTGCCACGTCGGGCTTGCATCATGAAAAAGAAAAACTATGGTATTTGTCATTTACCATTACTTATTCGGACTAGTGGATTTAATTATCCCAGAAGAGTTCCTTGTTCCATGCACGGTCTGTGTGTATCATAAAAAACTCAGAGAACCATTCTGAGTTCATTCCCATCATGAAACGGACATGTTATGTGTCTTGAAAAGTGGACGCTCAATTCTGCCATTTGAGGTTTAAGTTTTGGTTTTGGCTAAAAATATAATAGTTACCCCTTTTTCTTTGATTTATTCAATCCGACGTGAATGCAACGAGTCTTTTACTTATATTGAGGTTCTGAATGTAGTGGGGCTAGGCTGCTTTAAACCCTAGATCCATGTCCCAAAGCTGGATCCTGTCTGCTTTGCAGATAGCTGGTGAGGGAAGCTATATTTATGGGACCTCTTTGCGAGAGACCCGTTGCCCACGTCGGGCTTGCATCATGAAAAAGAAAAACTATGGTATTTGTCATTTACCATTACTTATTCGGACTATAGTGGGTTTAATTATCCCAGAAGAGTTCCTTGTTCCATGCACGGTCTGTGTGTATCATATATATATATATATATATATATATATATATATATATATATATATATATATATATATTTACACCTTACCTTATGAGGGTTTTGAACGACGATTCAAGATCGACCAGCGGTCGTCCTCTCTGCAATATATCACCTCATCTGCGGGATTTGGTAAAAGATAGAATTGGTTTCCGATCTCCTCCTGCCGTCGTAGCCATGGGTGGTCAGGGACTTTGCACAAGGACCTGTCCAGTTGGTTCTTCAAATTATTCAGGCTGGTGTGCTAGAGGTTCCTCAGTTCTTCGGTGAGTACATTAAGAAATTTTGGGCCTCATATTCCGAGGTATTTTCCATTCTCATTTTCTTGCCCGAACTTGTTTTTGGCTGATTTGCATCGATGTCAAAAAATTCGTCTGTATTTTCTAATTTGTTCTCAGACTTAGGGGTGCTAAACGCAGAATTAAATTGTTCCTTAAGCAGTTTGCTAATTTTTTCTGGGTCATTTGTGTATTCGGTCGCCCCATCTATCAACGGACCAATACGCTCTTTACAATGCATTTTATTTTTCGCAAATGTGTAGAAGTATTTTGGGTTATTTTTGTTTTCTGCTACCTTGTTTTCCTCATCGCTCGTCTTATGGATGAACGTTTTTTTTAGGTCCACTTCTATTTCGTATAGTTTTTCTCTTGTTTGAGTCGTCTTGCTTCAGTGCTGCATCTATGGGATTTTTTACGGTTTGTTTCCATTGTTTAAAGAGTGTTCTGATTTTTCTCTCAAGGTTGCTACGTTTTCTTTTTTTTCTCTTCGGAACATGTTTCAGCAATATAGGTTTAGTTCCATTTTCTGTTGTATATACTATTTCTTCCGGAGTCTTCTCGTGAAGAAGCAATTCTCAGTTTACTTCCTTTAAATCTCCATTTACATTTTCCCAATCTACTCGTACTTCTGGTTATCTACATATCGATAAGGTTATGATCGGAGTAATTTCTGCGCGTTACCTTTTTATTTATTATTATATCATTGCTATTTGTCAAAATTAATTCCAAAACGTTATCTTTTCAGTGGCTTCACAGATTTCCTGGGTAAGTGCATAATGTTTCATAATATCTAATAGAAATGTTAAATGGGTTCTATCATCTTTTGTAATGTTACCATCAAACTTCTCAACATGTATAATTTCGTCATTTTTCTTGCGTGTTATGAATGGAAAGTTAAAATCCCCACAAATTAAAAATTTGGTGATGGGGTTTTAAGTGATCTTAACATGTTATCTATTTCATTTGTAACGAATTGGAATTCACTTTTTGTGGCGTTTGGTGGTCTGTACACGTTCATCATGGTTAGGTTCAGTTCTTTTACTTCTAAAATAAGAATTTCGACTGTGCCGGCTGATTTGCTCTCCTTCACTTCACATGTGTACGTGTTTTTCACGTAGATGCAATACCCTCCTCCTATTCCAGAAACTATATCTGCTCTGTATATATTGTAGGCCATTATTGCTATTTCAGTATCCTCGATGCAGTTTTCACAGCCTTTTTGCCATTTATGTAAGTGTGTTTCCGTTAGACATATGATACCCAAGCTGATCTCCAAAGCTAAACTTTATAAGTATTGTAATTAACAGTCTGCACAGTCAGTATACAGGCCTTGTATATTTGTGTATAATAAATTTATAGGGTTACTAGTCTTCGTACACGGTTTTCTTGGATAATGGTCATTTCTGGTCACTGTTGTAATTAGTAGCACGTCTATAAACATGTTTAAAAATCGATTAGACAAATATGTTGATAGATTGGGTATAGTTTAAGGTAGTAAAATTAAGGCTTTGTGGTGATAGATCCCACAGCTCAGCACAAGTGTTGTGGGATATAGGGAGGCAGCATCTTGGGTTAGGGGATACTCTCTGTCCTTACACACCCCATTTAAAGAGATTCCTCTGCCGAGCGGTGACCCCCATAGTACTGTGAGGTATTGAAAAACTCATGATCTTCAGTTGCCCCACAAACACCTTGAAATGGGAGACCCAAAATGGGTGCACACACATTCTACATTACTGTACAGGCTTTACAGCCACACCTACACGTTTCCTCCTAAGTATATATATTGTAATGTATATGTAAATTTTGACTTGGTCCGCAATCGATATGGACCGTGACTTATTTTTCGTTGGCAAGGTACTAGTATTGATGGATACCGTAATGAAATTGACTGGATTCTTTGGATCTGATATATTTGCATGTTGGTTATAAATAGATACAGAGTGTAACATATTTGTGGATAGTAGTCTATTATGACTTGATCCTCTGGACCCAGAGATTCTATCTTTAGTTTTAAATCGATAATTAATTAGTTTTAAATCGATAATTAATTTGTTTTAAATTGATAATTATTTAGTTTTGCAAAAATTGGTCGTTGCCAATGTACAGGCAGTTGTTACATAAATTTCTTATGTTCTTGTGGTTCGGAACCCACGTAAAATTGTAGGTCTCCTCCGCCACCACGGAGGACATACACAATACACAATTACGAACACAGTTAGGTAGACCAGCCATGAGTGGATCCTAGGGTCTATGTTGGTCTGAAACATTATAACATTATAACAAAGGCTACCGCGTAGCGACGTGGCAACAACGCTTCCTGTTAGACCAATGAGGTTAAGTGACGTTTGGTCTGTTTTGTAGTTGGATGGATGACCATCCTCTTCGTTCAGATGATGTAGCGACCCGTAGATGATTCGAATCTCAAGTAAAGCTGTAGGTCCCTTCTGTCACATGACTTTTGCCTTTATACGGATGTTAAACAGCCCCAAATATTATTACCAACCTCCATAACAAAGATGAACGTCGCCTCAGCGAAAATGTTTAACATACGATGAGCGTCTTAGAACTTTAATAAAGAAACTTTCCTTTTGAGAGTCTCTCTCTCTCTCTCTCTCTCTCTCTCTCTCTCTCTCTCTCTCTCTCTCTCTCTCTCTCTCTCTCTCTCTCTTTCTTTGCATGTAAAGTAAGAGTCAAGGAAATTAAGTGAAAAAAGTACAGAAATCTAACTTGTTAAGTGCGCGCAACGTGTTTATCATATATTGCAAACTTGTCCAAAGTATGGTGAGGAATTTCTTTGCTAGTAGTTTGGGGCGTGATAAAACGCGTGATAAAAGCCCAAATAAACTCAGTGTTTATAGTCGCATATAAAGTGTAGTTATTTACACGGACTTCGGGAGTAAATATTACGAGGATGAAATTGTTTGTTACGGATAACTTATAAACATGCTAAAGAGTGTGTGTGTGTGTGGATAAAAGTGTATATAGCTATTCTTTAGTTACCTAGGTATATAATGTCAGTTTAAATTTCGACCAAAATTCTCTTAAGAATTCAAAGGATTTCGCTTTATAGAAGTATTTTTAAAAATCTTTTAAGAATGATATGTGCTTTCTTACATGAAATGAAAATGAAAAGGTTTATTGGCAGACTATAGTCCATATGACAAATATTATTAATACAATGACAGTTCATATACTAAGGATAGAAATATATACAATTGATTAGAAATAATACTGTAATGTCGAAGTTAAGTGAAGCTACAGACAGACGTTTTCGTACCAAGAAGTCCATAGCTTAGAGCAGTACTTCTTAACCTGGGGTAAATTTACCCCAGGGGGTAAATTTCTTGGTTGTAGGGGGTAAATTTTGGAACCGCGGGAAAGTATCACGCTTTTTGAGACGTAAGGTTAAATCAGACATAAACAAAATATTGTTTACCATATATCAATGCGAGCGTAGTTAACAGCGCGCCAGACGTACGACCTCGGCTGCAGACTGCAGTGCATGCATTGAACGAGGACTTTTGGGTCAATGTGCGCGGATGCTACCCACGACTGAGTAGCAATGCTTTGAAAATCCTCATCCCATTTTCCTCAACGTATCTGTGTAAGTCCGGCTTTTCAACTATGTTTACTATCAAGTCTAAAGCACGAAACCGGCTTAATGTGGAGTGTGACCTTCGTTGCGCGCTCTCTACTACTTCCCCTGACATTGAGGAGCTGGTTTGCAAAAAGCAATTTCAGCCATCACACTGATTATTATTACCTAATGATAATAAAGTTTGTCAACCTATTTAAGGGGGGGGGGTAAATCTGGCTGGGTGAACTGGTCGAAAGGGTAAATTACACGAAAATGGTTCAGAACCGCTGGCTTAGAGGATAAATGGCAGGACTCATGAATAGCTTGGATGATCGGGTTGGTTGATTTTTTAATTCTTTGCATTAGACTGTGTTGAACACGTCTTGTTACCTCCGGGAAGCTCGGGACATTGCGGGTAGCAAACATTTGCGAAGCTGAGCATCTCGGGGGTAATTTATGTAAGAGTCTAAAAGACCTGTTGTACAGCAAATTTAGAGTTCTGCCAGAACCTTTTTTATAATTCACTCACAGTTGCTGTCCGTAGATATTACTGCAGAAAGTACGAAAGAGAGTGTCTTTAGCTTCACTTGTACAGAATGGAAAGTTCCTTATGGTGATATTCGCTTTAGCACACAGGCTTCGAGATTGTTTTCTTATATCCGAGTCATCACTCAAGGAGCTGGTAATAGTTTGACCCAAATACTTAAACTCTTGTACTTCCTCAATTACTTCACCATTCATTTTAAACCTTATATCAGCTGGCTGATTAAAGCTTTTAGGATGAAATTGCATAACCTTAGTTTTTGTAACATTAAAAAGAATATCATGTTTCTGTGAATACCCTTCGCAGACTTTTAGTAACCGATCCAGACCTTTAACAGAGGGACTTATTAACACCATATCATCGGCATAAACTAAGTTAATTATCCTTGTGTTATCTATACAACATCCCACTGTTGCCTCATTAAGTGAAGCAATTAATCCGTCGATATACACATTAAACAGCATAGGGGAGAGCAAGGAACCTTGTCTCACCCCGCAAGAGGAGCCAAAACACTCAGATAGTACATTGCTCCACCTAACAGTGAAAGATTGGTGGGAATACCAAAATTTCAATAAATTTAATATGTACATGGGAACCTTCCTGTCTTCTAGTTTTGCAAATAAAATATTGTGGTTCACCCTATCATATGCCTTACTTATATCTAGGAAACAGATATATATATATATATATATATATATATATATATATATATATATATATATATATATATGGAGAGAAAGAGAGAGAGAGAGAGAGAGAGAGAGAGGCGGTCAATAAGTTCGAAGAACAAGGTGTATAAATTCATCACAGGCACGTGCTTTATTTCACGATTGAAAGCTTAAACATTAACGACGTTTCCCTAATATAAGTAGTACCCGATTTCTCTTTTTTGTTGCTTGACAACAGACCAAGCATGGCTCCCACCAAAACTGAACACAAGGACACCATCAAGTTCATGATTAGAGAAGATAGAAAGCTATTGAAATCTATGGTGGGTATGTATGGTGATGGAGCCCACAGATATTGAACAGTAGTAAATTGGTCAGCCAAATTCAAGCGCGGGCGTGAGTCTATTGAAGACGACCCGGGATCTTGACGTCCTTCTGATATCATCACTGATGAGAAAATCGACCTTGAAAAATGTAGGATCGTCGCATAAACAGTGATAAGGTAGCCTCAGAGGTTGGTGCTTCCCGTGGAATTAGTAGTATGGATGCAAAAATGTGGAGAGAGGTGGAGGTGGGGGAGCTGAGGATAGTAGGGAAGGGGGATGAGTAGAGATAATTGGGGGATGGTAGGAGAGAATGGAAGTAATTGGGGGGATGCATTTATGTGGAGGGGGTATTTGGGAGAGTTGGTGGGAGTGTCAAAGGGGAGCCCGATAAGAAAAAATAAATAAAAATAATAATAATAATAATAAATATATATATATGTATGTGTGTGTGTGTGTGTGTGTGTGTGTGTGTGTGTGTGTGTGAGAGAGAGACATCATACTATGAACTTTAGCGGCCACCATCCAAATCGCTCTTAGACATAACGGTGATATTACACCGTCGGAAGTCGAACCCCTGACCTCAATGTTTATAGTAAAATAATTCGTTTTTGTAAGAGGTAAAACTTAGACCAGTTCACAAAATGAGCAACAACCTTATTAAGAAGCATACATAGACATAATTTAAAAATGAGTGAGGAGTAAATAGAAACACCTCTGTATACAACATTTATTAACATATCAAGATATTTTTTATCAGTAAACTTACAACAAATGGTGGAAATAGTTAATTTATTCAATTCTTTTTAGAAATAATAATACAGTACATCACATCTGCAGACAATATTTATTAACATGTCAAAAGATTATTATATATATATATGTAAAGAACGACGCTTGTATAGGAGATATCCGCGCAAGATGAGAGAGAGAGAGAACGAAACAAATGAAAAAATGAGGTAACCACCCGGGAATCGAACCCGGGATCTTCCGATTGCCGGTCAGATATGATAACCATTACACCATGGGCCTCACTCTTCCAAATGCCGTAATTCCTCTACATACGCGCAGAAACCAATGCCCCAAGGGGGCACCTCCCGCATGCCGTAACATTATATACATTTAACTGCAAACACGCAGTATAATTAACGTAAAGAACGACGCTTGTATAGGAGATATTCCGCGCAAGATGAGAGAGAGAGAGAGAGAACGAAACAAATGAAAAAATGAGGTAACCACCCGGGAATCGAACCCGGGATCTTCGGATTGCCGGTCAGATATGATAACCATTACACCATGACCGGCAATCGGAAGGTCCCGGGTTCGATTCCCGGGTGGTTACCACATTTTTTCATTTGTTTCGTTCTCTCTCTCATCTTGCGCGGAATATCTCCTATACAAGCGTCGTTCTTTACGTTAATTATACTGCGTGTTTGCAGTTATATATATATATATATATATATATATATATATATATATATATATATATATATATATATATATATATATATCTATGAGCATCGTGGCATTAGTAGTCGCACTTCTCTATCACTAAATAAACCAGCCAAATCCTCAATCCGTGAACATTGCGAAAGTGACAACCATCCATTTCATAACAACTTTCCAGTTTTAACCACCCTGCAAAATGAAACAGACTTGGAATATATATATATATATATATATATATATATATATATATATATATATATATATATTCCTGAATTTTCACGTATTTATTATTTTGAGTGGAACGTGCACGTGCATAGTGATTTGAACCATAAACGTATATATCTGTATATATATCTTTTTTTTTAAGGGAAAGTTCAACCTCGAATCAAATAGTTGCTTCAAATCCGGAACGGTAAAATTGTCAAGACGATTGTAAAGATATTCCACAGAGAGAAGTATGTGTCTTTATAAATAACGAATACATATTGGTACATTCTCTCTCTCTCTCTCTCTCTCTCTCTCTCTCTCTCTCTCTCTCTCTCTCTCTCTCTCTCTCTCTCTCTCAGTAATGACAATGCCATAAAATTTATGTCGTGCTTCTTTGTTGAACCACCAAACATTTCTACAACCACGTTGGGACCCAATAATCCAATATTCGGTGATAAAGAGCAAGAATACTGACAATTCTCTCTCTC
The DNA here is from genome assembly GCA_023014485.1 of Bathynomus jamesi. Taxonomy (NCBI): domain Eukaryota; kingdom Metazoa; phylum Arthropoda; class Malacostraca; order Isopoda; family Cirolanidae; genus Bathynomus; species Bathynomus jamesi. Next base: position 114,809 of record JAJOZX010003906.1, read on the forward strand.
TCTCTCTCTCTCTCTCTCTCTCTATATATATATATATATATATTATATATATATATATATATATATATATATATATGTATATATATATATATATGCAGAGATTAGGATCGCTGACTACGAATACACCGGCCTGGTTCGAGTGCCAACGATGGAAGACGGCACTCAGCTCACCCAATCAGCTGTTCATCCTACCATGCAAAAGAAATTGGTTGGTAGATAAATGTTTACCCTGGGGCGAGCCTGCAGTACCACACTTTCGATATATTTTCATCCCATTTCTGTCGAACTCGCTCATGTAAGGGTTAATCGGTATTCTTAATCTTTCAAATACTCAACCGGTGAACCATCGAACAGTACATTGTCTCAATGTCTATGAAACTCCAATCTTTGAAACACAGGGTGTCCAGGTATCTCGAAAATTCTGAACCTTGATTTCGGCTATGTCCTTCTCCTTCTGTGGGGATGGGGAGGTCATTTTTGCGGGCGTTTACCAGTGGCCCCTCCTTTCTGCACACACACACACACACACACACAGGTGTGTGTGTGTGTGTGTGTGTGTGTGTGTGTGTGTGCATATATATATATATATATATATATTATGGATGGATCCATCGTTGACCATCAATGCCTCATTATGTTTGAAGGTTTTAAAAAAATAATTCAGCTTGTTTTTTTTAACAATGCAAATCGTTCGAATAAAAATAGCACCCCAAACACATACGTACATACATACATACATACATACATACATACATACATGCATACATACATACATACATTCATACATACCTACATATATATGTGCAGAAAGTAAATAGACACCGCGATGATTGCCCTCAAGAACAAATGGCAAAGCTCATCAGTGGAATGCCAGAACGTGTGTCACCTTTACGAAAGGGGAAAGCAACACGATTCTAAATATATTTTTTCATTAAATTTATTCTTATTTATTGACTCGTATTATCACATCCAAAACTATAGAAAAGCCGAAGGTGTTTCTTTACTTTTGTCAATTCTCCGTACGCACATATATATATACACTGTACTTGTAAAATGTACGCATAAATTTCTACACAGTTAGGAAATGAAAAATGTAAAAGCTAAAATACGGAATTTGGTTTTTTTTACTCTTATAACAGAAAATTCTGTACAGTTTTACTTTGCCCAAAAGTGAACGAGAAAAAATGATAAGTTTACATTTAAGTACAACTTGAATACCTTTGAAAGAAGCAGTGTTTCGTCATTTAAACATTCTTCATGTTTACACTGATTAAATTAATGGTTTTGTCTACGTCTAAATTATATATGAAGGCCTACAGGTGTTGCCTTATGACAACATGAGCTTGACAATCGATTTTGAGCCTTACGATTTGAATATTAGAGGTTATTCTGGCTTGAACAGGAAAAAATATTAAAATAAAAATTTCATAATTCAAACATGAAACTTTAACTGATTCGTAATAATTTATAGAGAGAGAGCGCTGTAAAGACCTTTAAAGGGATGCTAATTATTTAGTTAAAATCCTTCGTATCCAACTAAACATTTCAGATGAAAAAATTATGCTTAAAATAATTTTGTTTCGTCAGTTTAAATATAATAATAAAAACATACTCTAATAGACAGAATTTATTTCCACAACAGTTTCGATGCCTACTGGCACTATTGGCATCCTCTTCGGTGTATGATGGATACAGAAAAACGAATGAACCAAAAACAAGAAGGAAAACAGTCCAGGGACCATTAAAATATTTTTTAAGAAATTCGCACCTAGGTTAGATCCCGTTCTCCCCACACTGGAAGGACATTTTTTAATTAAAGGGACCCGCTTATAAGTATATTCGCACAAATTTAAAACTATCATCTTGTTCTATACATACAGATTCTATTATTTTTTTACATAATTATTACATTTATTATTAAATTTATTACATTTAATATTGCATTATTATTTATTACAGAAATTATAAATTTATTATTACATTGATTATTACATCGTTGTTTATTATACAGAAATTATAAACCGAAAAACGAATGAAAAGGGCGAGAAGGAAACAATCCAGAGACCATTAAGAAATTCGCATCGAACTACTTGTGGCGCTGTTTGAAACTGCAGATTATAAATGCGATGTGGAGACTAGACGAACTGAACAACGACTCAACAGAAAGCTATCCAATTTATGTGATGAAAGTGCTCGGTCAAAGTGTGCGGTGGAAGGTTCCGTTTTAAATTTATCGACATATGTCTGATCCAAATCCGAAAAGGAAGTTCTTAATTTAGGGCTGTCGTTTGCCCTTAAACCCGATAAAAGCATTGTTTTAGATTTTGTGTCTTCCGTAGTTAATTCTAGGGTGAATATTCCGTGTTTAAATGGTTTGATTCTGAGCAAGTTTCTGGAACATTTCAACTCAATGGACTCGATTCCCAAAAGATTCCGGTTAGCTTTAGACAAGCTCAGGAAGAACGAAGCAATATTTGTCACAAAAGCGGACAAAAGTAACACTGTGGTTATTTTGGACAAGTGTGATTATAAACAAAAAATGGAAGCGTTACTTAGTGATGAATTCACCTACACCAAAGTGAGATCGTCCACGCTAAAGCGTCTTTCTGCTGAATTCAACAAAACTATCAGGAACTTATTAAAAGATGTCCCGGCGATTGACCCTAAAAGACTTCTACAGATTAACCCCAAACTCCCCCACATTTACGACTTACCCAAAACCCATAAGATTAATATACCACTCCGTCCCATTATTTCACACAGGGGTTCCTTTAGTTACAGGTTATCTAAATTTCTTGCAGATAAATTATCCCCTTTAGTTGGTAAATTTTCAGGCTCGCACATCACTAATTCCTGTGACTTTATTAACAAAGTTATGTCCTTAGATTTAAAGCGGGGAAGAATGATCAGTTTTGACGTTGAGTCCTTGTTTACGAAAGTTCCCATTCATGATGTACTTAGTTTTTTAGATAGAAAATTGCCAACATGTAACGTAGAACTAGGCATGCCCACATCTGTATTTTTAGAACTAATAAAACTCTGTGTCACCAATAATGCCTTCTCCTTCGGTGAAGAATTTTATTTGCAACGTTTTTGGTATGGGAATGGGGTCCCCTTTACCCCCAATACTGAGTCCCAGGAATCTAATTTGGTTTCATTATGTAGATGATATTTTCTCATTTTGGCCTGACCACTGGAACAACTTTGACACTTTCTTTCAGTCATTAAATAATCTTGTTCCCTCATTTAAATTTAAATATGAATGGGAGAACGACAAACAATTACCTTTTCTAGAGGTTTTGGTCATTAGCGAAAGCGGAAAGCCCAATTTCACGGTCTATAAAAACCTACTCATTGTAATTCGTACATTCATTATTTTTCATATCATGATGAAGGGGTTAAAAGCTCAATTATTTCTTCCATGTTTCTAAGAGCACTCAGGATTTGTAGCCCACATTTGCTGGACCCGGAAAATTCAAAGATTTGGAACATTTTTAAGGATTTAAAATATCCTGAGTGGTTTATCAGAAAGGCGTATTTTAAAGCCAGAAAATCTTTTTATGCCCCTCGGGAACATTCAGTTAACCAAAAGCAATATGTGAGTTTGCCTTACATTGCCGGCTTAGAAAAAGTAAAACCGTTGACGAAAGATTTTAAGTTTGCTTTGGCGTTCAAATATTCGTCTACCGTGAAAAGTAAATTGGTTAGGAATAACGTTGCAAAACAGGAACAAGCCTGTGTCTACAGCATTCCATGTAAAAGTTGTGATTTAGTATAGGTATTAGAAACTGGAAGAAATATTGAAACCCGTATTAAAGAACACAAATATGCCTTCAGAAGTTGTAATACTAATAATGCCATTTTTTTATCACGCCAGCCAAAATAATCATGCTATAGATTGGGAATCAAGTGAGGTATTTTATAAATGTAATAATTATGTCAAAAGAAAAAAATAGAAACTGTATGTATAGAACAAGAAGATAATTTTAATTTGTGCGAAGGTACTTATAAGTTGGACCCTTTAATGAGATTCTTGGTCAAAAAATCCCTTACGGCGTCGGGTGAACGGGTTCTAACCTAAGTGTGAATTTCTTAAAGGTCTCTGGATTGTTTCCTTACTTGCTTTTGCTTCATTCGTTTTTTTTTCCGGTAAAATGTAAATGTAAAAATAAACGTAAATGTAAGTAATAATGGAAGTAATAAGTGTGGAAATAAATATAAATGCAATAAATGTAATAATAAAGGTAATAAAATAAATGTAATAATTAGTGTAAAGGTAATAGTAATAAATGTTAAAAAATGTAAATGCAATAATAAATGCAATAATAAATGCAGTAATTAGGTCAAAATAATAAAATCTGTATGTATAGAAGAAGAAGATAGTTTTAATTTGTGCGAATATACTTATAAGCGGGACCCTTTAATAAAAATGCCCTTCTGGGGTCGGGGGAACGGGATCTAGCCTAGGTGCGAATTTCTTAATGGTCTCCGGATTGTTTCCCTCTCGCCTTTTTCATTCGTTTTTTGGTTTATAATTTCTGTATAATAAACAACAATGTAATAATAAATTTATAATTTCTGTAATAAATAATAATGCAATATTAAATGTAATAAATTTAATAATAAATGTAATAATTATGTAAAAAAAATAATAGAATCTGTATGTATAGAACAAGATGATAGTTTTAAATTTGTGCGAATATACTTATAAGCGGGTCCCTTTAATTAAAAAATGCCCTTCCAGTGTTGGGGAGAACGGGATCTAACCTAGGTGCGAATTTCTTAATGGTCCCTGGACTGTTTTCCCCTCTTGCTTTTGGTTCATTCGTTTTTCTGTATCCCCCCGAAGAGGATGCCAGTGGGCATCGAAACTGTTGTGGAAATAAACTCTGTCTATTAGAGTGGGTTTTTATTATCATATTTTGACCTTCACGTAGAAAAAAGTGAAGTTTTTTGCAGTCAGTTTAAATGTTTAGTATTACTCATAATGGTTAGCTAAATATCAACATCCTTTCAGAGTTTATTCTAACTCTAAAGTTTGACATGATTTAAGGCACTTTCCAACTTCAGTGCTTGTTCTAACCTAACCTAACCTCGCCTAATATAAACTAACGTATCCTATATTGACATTTTTATAATGTTTGCACAGTCACGTTTACACAATGAAAAATAATCTGAAATAAGAATTACTGTTGAAATACTGAAATACTCTAAATTCTCTAAGAATATAAGCTCCATTCACTCTTCTTTTTTTTGCTTTCTTCTTCTTCTGCACGATCTGAGGTTCCCAATTACACAATAATAATTTCTTTTTTGGACACCAAAAGTCTTTCAATTGTCAAATTTCACCCGAGTTTGGGGGAATTCCCAGGCTTCGAGAACCAAATCTTAAAGGCAAGGGGAAAAGATCCTCGTTCCCTGATTGGATGGCGCAAATAAAGAAAGACGCTGATTGGCTGCCGTTGAAGGAAGATTTAGGTATAAAAGGATATTTTCCTTTTTTACAGCTCGGAAACTGATATTGAATTTTTTATCTAATATTATTTATTTATTTATTAAAGTCAATTGTCCATATATATATATATATATATATATATATACTGTACTGTGTGTGTGTATATATATAATAAAAATAATATAAATGATATGATACTGTATAAAGGTATAAAAATAACATCCACAAATATCTCGGACGACAACATTATCGAGGTATCCACTAAATTATGACAAGAACACTAAAAGAAAATACTATACTGAAGAAAGGAGCAAGTTTGTGATTTTTAATATAAATTCTGACTATAAATTGGGAGGAAATCACATCCCATATGACACAATTACACAAATAGAGTGGAAAACAGTCTTAAAGGATAAAACAACCAAAGAAATGTTAATAACCTTTGAGAAAAATGACGCTGGAAATCTGAGAAAAATTTGTTCGAAAGTACAGCCAAAGGGAAAGAGGCACTATTTTGAGAAGCAAACGCGAACACTTTTCCGGAAGAGAGGGAGAGTAGCCACGAAATTAATTAATTGCACAAACGACAACACCTAAAACGTGATATAACTAAAATCGGAAAGAATAGACACGGAAATACAAGCCTTAAGGAAAGAAAATAATGAGCTAACAGATGATCCCAAAGAAATATCTAAAATATTCAGAGCTCACTATGAATCAGAGATTTCAGTACCCCAAATACAGACAAAGCAGTACCTAACAAAAATACCTTATTCGAAGAGGAATTAAATGGAGAATGTATAATTGATTTTGAATTCACCATAGAAGATATAGCAAAAGCTATGGAATGCCTTGTTGAATTTTTATGTTTGAAAGAGTGGCCAAGGCCCCAAAAAATTCGCCCCACTCCCTCCTCGCCTATAGAGGAAGAAGAGAAACAAAATCAAGGTTCAGGATTTTTGAGTTACTTGGGCACTCTGCGTTTGAAAAATTGGAAGTCATAGACAGAGAGAAAGGTGAATTGAGGAAGATTGTTCTAGAGTTCACCAGTTGAGTAGATTAAAGGTTGAAAATACCGATTAACCCTTGCATTAGAGAGTTGGTCAGAAATGAATGAAAATGTGTTGAAAGTCTGGCACTGCGTGCTCTCCTTAAAGGAGGAGGCATGCAGTTAGAGTGTTCAGAAGAGCAATGTCCATTATAATTGCTGATAGTAAAGAGAGAGTGAGGCAACAAACAGTAAGAACATAATAGCCGCACCCCTTTGATGGATATGAAAAAGATCCCTGGACATGGGGAAAAAACCGAGGATACTAGAATGAGAGAACATTGTTCCTATATATAAAGAGGGCGTTATGGCTCAAGCAAAGAACTATGGAGCAGTGTCACTAACATCACATCTCACCAAAATATTTGAAAGAATAGTCAAGGAGAAAATATGACTTTTTGTAGACACAGGAAAGATTCAATGGAAATCAGCACGGATTCCGATCAGGAAGATCTTGCCTTCACAACTAATAGAGCATTCTAACAATATCATAGACGCATTTCAGAGCAATGATAACTACGATGTAATATACACGAATTTTGCTAAGGCATTCGATAAGTGTGATCATGACATAATACCACATTAAATGAAACATGGGAATAACAGGCAAAGTGGGCAAATGGATCTACAACTTTCTCAAGGAACGACAGTAAGCCGTAAAACTCCAAGATATATCATCATCAAAAGTGGAAGTACGCAGCTCAGATCCACAAGGAACAGTATTAGCTCCACTCCTATTTATTATCATGCTGACAGACATAGAGAATGAAGTAGATGATAGCAGATTAGTAACATCCTTTGCTGACGATACAAAGATCAGCAGAAAAATCGGCGATGCAGAAGAGGTAAAAGCCCTACAGAGGGACACAAACCGAATATACAAATGGTCACAAGACAATAACATGAATTTTAATACCTAGAAATTTCAGTTCTTAAGATATGGAAGAAATGAAAAACTTAAACAGACAGCATACTATGCCCTTGATTGCCAGGAAATTCAGAGAAGCACGAAAGCAAAAGATTTAGGGGTAATAATGACCGATGATGCAAAATTTGAAACACAGAATCAAATTGCGATAAACGAAGCAAATGAGTTGCGGTTCAACTACTGAGAACCGTCAAAAGAAGGAAAGAGAATGTAGTGGGTCCCCTGATGAAAATACTGATCATACCAAAACTTGAATACTACTGAGTCTTGACGTCCCCATGCAAAAAAGAAGAAATTAATACACTAGAAGAAGTCCAGAGAAATTTTATAGCCAAGATTGATGGCTTCAAAGAACTCAACTACAGGAAAGACTACGCAAATTAAGTCTGTATTCACTGGAAAAATGAAGAGAGAGATACGCCATAATTTACATATGGAAAATGATAAAAAAAGTGGTACCTAACCTCAAACTAAACCCAATTAACATCCAAACAACGCTGGAAAATAGGAAAGGTAGAATGTGTAGTGTTCCCAAACTAAAGGCCTGACAACGGACACCCTCAACACTGAAAGAAAATAGCTTGCTTGGCAGGGAGCCAAGACTTTTTAACCATCTTTCAAAGGGCCTCAGGAATGTCACGAAAGTCAAAGTTGAAATCTTCAAAAGAAGACTAGATGCCTAACTCAGAATGGTACCAGATGAACAGAGTGTGCCTGGGTATGTGCAGTGGAGATCGCAAGAGAGCAACTCACCATTTTGTTTTGTTTTTAATTTTGAAAAGATTGTATAGTATGTAAGATGCATGTATGGGTAGTGAGGAATAATGAGAGAAGTGTGTGTTTCAAAGTATGCTGGATTGCTCAGACGGTAGATGAGACACGGTAAAAGATCAGCTAAGAAAGACCTGTTGGTTTTTATTTCAATTAATGATTTTTGCACCTCATTATAGTGTTTGAGAAGCACAGCTACGTCAATGTCATTCATATAAATTACCAAAATTCTATAGAAATTAGTCAGTTGGAAGCTGATATTTCCATTTTGCCGTAGAGTTGACACTTTATTTATAAGGTATTTAAGGGTATTCTCGTTTATGGCGTTACTTCTATGAATTGGTAGGGTAGCATTGAACAAGGTGTTTACCTGTACCCTCTCGTATTTTACTTCCGCAACATTATAAAATTCTTGACACACACACACACACACACACACACACCACACACACACACAGGCAGGTCAAATTTAGTATTGATCTACCTTGTCAAATGCAAAACACAACAAAGGACCTAAAAGTTTACGCTTCACTGCAGACGACGTCACTGCAATTGATCAAATGGGAAACACAGACTCACGTGGTCAGTGTAGGAGGGGAGAGTGTATTACTGAAGCTTTCCATGGTTGTCCTTTAATGTGTATAATAAATTTGGTGCAGATTACCCTTGCCATTTAGGCGTCTATAAACGAACAGAGAACAGACAATCATTATTCCCTACATATATATATATATATATATATATATATATATAGTATTACTTCTCTAAAAGGAATTTGAAACAATAGCTAATTCACACATTACCACACCCGTAGCTCAGTGCGTAACAGTTTATTTATGTAAAAGCGAAGTGAAGACCCTGAGGTCGGGAGTTCGACTCGCGATGGTGTTGATAATAATCCAGGAGTTAGCGCATTGGTCCGCATTAATTGGTTTGAGCGCTGTGCAAAATTCTGGTGCACCTCATTCATTATCTATTTAGTAGCAAATAATAGTAATAATAATGTCATATAATAAAAGAAATCGGCACAAAGAATTCATTTAATACAAGAAAAATAGCGACCAACGTTATTATTATTATTATTATTATTATTATCATCATTATTATTAATAGTAGTAGAAATAGAAGCAGTATCATTAATAGAAGAGTATCATTTAGTAGAAGTAGTATAAAATTTTTAAAATGTGGTTGGTAGATGAAATTGGTGAAAAACGTATCCATGCCGAAATAGTAATTATTTTTTAATGTTACATTTTTATAAAAATCTTAAACGTGTGAAGCTTTTAAAAAGAATGTAAATTGCATTTTTACATCAAAAGAAATTCATATAAAAAGTACAAACATGAATTACAGAATAAAATATTCCACGAAAGTTATTCAGATTTCCGTTGAAATTTTTTTCTTTGATGTTGTAGGTTGTAATCACCAACTTTTCGTTTTCTTTTAACTTATTGCATGAAATTCGGGGAAAGCTGAGCTAAAATGCAAAAATTCGAAATATTATAATCTCACAATTATAGAATTAGTGTCTCGCACATTTGGGATTTTAATAATTAACTTACACGTCACATCTTTTGAAAATAAAAAAAGAGTATTAATGAAAAAGAAAGGAAAAATATATTCGGGATTATGAAGAAAGAGAGAGAGAGAGAGAGAGAGAGAGAGAGCGGAAGGAAATTTTGAAAATGAACTATGGAAACTGAAATAGAAATGTGAAGTATATGATTAGAAACCTTATATATATATATATATATAAGTAAAAGGAAAAACGAGTGAACTCTGACAATGATAAAATAAACAGAAAACGGATATACAGTATTAAAATACAGGCCTGGCTAAGGAAGGTTTGCGATACTTGTAATTTTGGTCCAATTTGTGTAGAGAAAGATTATAGTATGAATGTGACTGTAATTGATACAAAGGAGTACAAAAGAATATAAAGGATACTAAACAGCAACAGACCGGCTGATCCCTACGAGGCTGTCTGTTTAAGGAAGAAGATTAAAAGATAAAAGAAAATGTAAAGACGAGTGAAAGTTTTAAAGCAAAGAGAAGGGAATCCGAGTGAAATTTCTACGATACTTTTATGCGCTGAAAAAATGTTTCTAACTGGGGGGTTTAAAGCAAGATAAGCATCTGGTCTCACTTTAAAGAACTCGACCGAATTACTTTGAACTACTCTGGTTAGCAATCCATTCCACAAATTAACTATACAATTGAAGAAAAAATATTTAGCTTCATTAAAATTAAAATGTTTACCCACTAATTTGAGACCATTACCGCGAGTTCTATCCGCATTTCTGAAGGTGAAGTATTTTTCAGCGTCGACATTATCAAAACTTTTAATCATTTTAAACACCTGGATTAAATCTCCTCGAATTCGCCTTTTCAAGAGTGAGAATAAATTTAATGTTTCTAAACGGGCAGCGTATCATTTGTTTCTAATCGTTCTGGTCGCCCGTCGCTACACAATCTCCATTCTGTCTCTGTTCTGTCGTAAATATGGGGGCCAGAACTGAACGCAGTACTCCAGGTGGGGGCGTACTAAGGAATTGCAAACATAGACACTATACTTTTCAACGCAAATATATATGTATATTTGCAGTGAAAAGCATAGTTCCTATGTTTCCAGTCTTTTGACTCACCCTGTATAATGTTAGCACTGTTTTCTCCGACTTAAATTCAAATGATCTACCAATAAATTTTAAGACTCTATTTGCTTTTTTAACCGTTTCGCTATATTGCTTCCTCAGTTTAAGAGTGTCGTTAACAATAATACCTAAATCTTTCTCTTCCGTAAAGCTAGTTAGTGTCTTGTCGTGTATAAAATACTGTACGTTTCTTTAACATTGTTTCTACCGATATGTAACGTTTTACGCTTATGTATACAATCTACGTAATAACTTATTAAGATCTTCTTGAATCTGCAAACGTTCTGCCGCTGAATTTGTTCGTCCTCCTAGTTTCGTATCATTCGCAAATTTTCAAATTACTATTAATTCCCATGTCGATGTTATTGCTCTCGTCATATATGTTTACAATATCATTAAAGAAGGCGAGCAAATTAGTAAGACAAGAACAATTACGTCGAAAGCCGGGTTGAAAATCTTTGATTAAATTATTCATTTCTAAGTGATTAACTATTTTGTCTCGAGCGATCGTCTCCATAAGTTTACCATCTACTGAACTCAGACTGATGGGACGATAATTTCTGGGAAGCGATTTATCCCCTTTTTAAATATTAGCATAATATTTGCAAGTTTGTAATGGAAACTGTAACGATTTATTATTATTATTATTATTATTATTATTAAATATATACAGTATGTGTGTGTATATATATTATATATATATATATATATATATATATATATTATATATATATATATATATATATATTAATATGTTATAATGTTTCAGACCAAGAAAGACCCTAGGATCCACTCATGGCTGGTCTACCTAACTGTGTTCGTAATCATGTATTATGTATGTCCTCCGTGGTGGCGGAGGGGACCTACAATTTTACGTGGGTTCCGAACCACAAGAACATAAGAAATTTATGTAAAAACCGCCGGTAAATTGGCAACGACCAATTTTTACGAAACTAAATATTATCAATTTAAAACTAATTAATTATCGATTTAAAACTAAAGATAGAATCTCTGGATCCAGAGGATCAAGTCATAATAGACTACTATCCACAAATGTTACACTCTATATCTATTTATAACGGACATGCAAATATATCAGATCCAAAGAATCCAGTCAATTTCATTACGGTATCCATCAAGTCACGGTCCATATCGATTGCGGACCAAGTCAAAATTTACAACCATATACATTACAATATATACACTTTCGAGGAAAAGTGTAGGTGTGGCTGTAAAGACTGTACAGTAATGTAGAAATGTGTGTGCACCCATTATGGGTCTCCCATTTAAAGGTGTTTGTGGGGCAAGTGAAGATCATGAGTTTTTCAATACCTCACAGTACTATGGGGGCACCGCTCGGCAGAGGAATCTCTTTAAATGGGGTGTGTAAGGACAGAGAGTATCCCCTAACCCAAGACGCTGCCTCCTTATATCCCACAACACTTGTGTTGAGCTGTGTGATCTATCCCCACAAAGCCTTAATTTTACTACCTTAAACTATACACTTTCTATCAACATGCGCGTCTAATCGATTTTTAAACATGTTTATAGACGTGCTACTAATTACTTCTACCGGCAAACTATTCCAGCTATTTACTATTCTATGCGTAAAAACGTTTTTCGCAACTGCTGTCTCGAACCTTCTACTTGTCAACTTACACCCGTTATTTCTAGTCCTATTATATTGAGATATTTCGAAAAAGCTATCTCTATCTACGTTATCAAACCCATTCATAATTTTGAAAACCTGGATTAGATCACCCCTTAACCTCCTAGTCTCGAGAGTAGTCAATTTTAACTCCTTAAGCCTATCCTCGTACGACTTTTACCTAAGAGACGGAATCATCTTAGTTGCTCGTCTTTGAACTCTTTCGATTTTGTCTATATCTTTGCGCATATGCGGATTCCAAAATTGGACCGCGTACTCCAAATGGGGTCTAACTAATGATTTATAAAGAGGAACTATAATATCGCGCGATTTGTACTCAAAATTTCGAGCTATAAAACTTAACACTTTGTTCGCCTTATTGACCGCTGCTGTACTTTGTTTCGCTACTTTTAAATCACCAGTGACTATAACTCCTAAATCTTTTTCCTGCTCTACGCTTGTTAAATCTTTCCCTGACATACTATACGCAAAATTACCGTTACGCGAACCTATATGCAAAATTTTGCACTTATCCACGTTAAATCTCATTTGCCATGTGACTGACCAATCAACGATTTTATTCAGATCTTCCTGAATTTTACCTCTATCTTCGTCATTAATCGCCCAACCACCCAGCTTCGTGTCATCCGCAAACTTTGAAACTGTACTGACTAGGCCGACATCTAAATCGTTAATACTGGGTGATCCAGATAAATGGGACCCATAAAAAAAAGCCAAATATTCTTAATATTTAATTCCTTTCATAAAAACTATATATCATTCGAAAGAGTAGAGTTACAAGTTTATTATGAAATATTTATTTTTTAAAAATGACTCCTTTCAAATGTGCTCCATTAGTTGCCAAGCATTCCAGTGTTCTCGCTTGTAAGTTCTGCATCACTTTTGCAAGAGTGTGCGGTGGTATGGCCTGTATCTCATTTGTGATGGCGGCCTTCAATTCTTGCAAGGTCGTTGGGTTATTTCTGTAGACCCTACTCTTTAAATATCCCCAGAGATAATAATCTAAAGGAGAAAAATCCGGAGACCTTGCGGGCCATTCAACGTCTCCAAATCTTGAGATTAACTCGCCTGGAAACGTTTGACGCAAAACTGCCATGCAGTTCCTCGTGGTATGGCAGGTAGCTCCGTCTTGTTGGAACCAGTGGTTTTCTAGACAAAGATCTCTTAATTTAGGAATAAGGAAATCGGTCAACATTTTTTCGTAGCGATCACCATTTACAGTGACCGTGTTTCCGGTGGAATCCTTGAAAAAGTACGGCCCTATGATCTGAGATGCAGTAAGACCACACCAAACAGTTACACGCTGACTATGCAACGGGACTTCGGTAATATTCAATGGATTTTCTGTTGCCCAGAAACGACAATTTTGTTTGTTTACAGTTCCATTCAAGTGAAAATGGGCTTCGTCTGACATATTCAAAGTTGTTAGAAAATTGGTGGTGTCATTTACCTTCTGTTGGATCCATTGACAAAATTGTCGTCTTCGTGCGAAATCTCCATCGTTTAGTTGTTGCACTGTTTGAATTTTATATGGAAAGAGCATTAAATTTTGCTTGAATATACGGTGTGTTGTTGTTGTTCCATATCCAACTCCTAACAGCTGAGAAGCACGTCTGATGCTTATGTTAGGATTATCCTGTACAATTTCATGAGTTCTGTTAATGATCTCGTCTATCCTTGCTGTGCGCACTCTTTCAGTTGGTTTTCTTTTTCCAATGCTGCCAGTTAGGGAAAAATTTCTGACACACCGACGGATTACTTTCTTAGAAGGTGATTTTGACATCTGAAAATTTGTCTTGAAAGATCTTTGAGCTGAAACTACACTTCTTCCATGCTCATAATATTGCTCAGTTATGAAACGCAGCTGTTCCACATTCCATGCAATCATCTTGAAGGGTTAGTTTTAACTAACACTTTAATTTTGTTTTGTATCTTATCTTGTCTTGTATTGTCAAAACCTATACAATCCTGTACAAACTTGTAACTATCCTCTTTCGAATGATGCGTATGATTTTATAAAAGGACTTATACTTTAAGAGTTACAGAGGTTTCTTTTGGGTCCCATTTCTCTGGATCACCCTTTATATAAAGGGTGGGGCACGGGAATCAAGTGTTTTTTGAATAGCTAGTAATCGGCCATTAGGAATGGGAGGGTCGTGCGGTAGGTAGCATTCCATTCCTGGGTTCATAGCATTTAACTTTAACTAACACTCACCTTTATCTTTCAGGTGCCATCATGGAGCAGTGGACGTTAGAACACCGCATGTTCGCGTATGATCATTTTGTTAGGAGTGGCGAGTCAGTGACAGCAGTTCAGCGTGCGTTTCGCCGCAGATTCAACATTCATCGAAATGACTCTGTTCCCGCTCGTGACACAATCTTACGTTGGGTTAACAATCTTCGAACAGGAGGCTCAATAATGAAAACAAAACCGAAGGGGCCGCAACGCACTGTGCGTACTCCAGAGAACGTTGAAAGGGTCAGACAAGCGATGTTGCAAAGCCCAGGCCGCTCTGCTCGGAGACATTCAGCTGCACTCGGAATCAGCAATCGTACTGTTAGACGGATTTTGCATGAAGAATTACATTTTCACCCATACAAGTTAGCGATGGTGCAGGAATTGAATGTAAACGATTGCCCCCAACGACTGAATTTTGCACAGGAAATGCTTGCACTTTATGAGCAGAATGAAAACATGATGGTGGTAATGAGTGATGAAGCCCATTTCCACCTTAATGGGGCCGTCAACAATCAAAACTGTCGGTATTGGGCTGCTGAAAATCCGCGACAACTCTATGAAAAACCGCTGCATAGCCCTAAGGTTACAGTTTGGTGCGCGGTGGGAAAGTTTGGCGTCATCGGTCCCTATTTCTTCGAACAAAATGGGGTTACCGTTACCATAACATCTGGGCGTTACATTGAGATGGTGAACACCTTTTTCATCCCTGAGTTACGAAGAAGGCGTATTGCTCGTCGACATTTGTGGTTTCAGCAAGATGGGGCCACGCCACACACCGCCAGAGCGTCAATGGCTGTTCTTCGCCCCCTGTTTCCCAACCATCTCATTTCGAGATTTGGTGACATTGCATGGCCCCCTCGGTCCCCTGACTTGTCCACATGTGACTTCTTTCTATGGGGGTACCTCAAGTCACGTGTCTACGAGGACAAGCCCCGTACATTAGATGCATTGAAGGAAGCGATCCGTCAACAAATCATCCAAATCAACAGAGACCTGCTGGGAAGAGTGGAGGCCAATTTTCGTAAACGCCTTCAACAATGCGTCGACGGCCAAGGACATCATATGCCAGATATAATTTTCGGTACATGATTATTATGACATGAAATGCTATGTTCTTACGAATGTTGTTCTACCAATATATTTTCTTTACAAAAATAAATATCATTTTCCTGATTATTCCAAAAACACTTGGTTCCCGTGCCCCACCCTGTATAAGAAAAAGCAAGGGGCCCAATACAGAACCCTGAGGAACGCCACTCGCTACATTAGCCCAACACGACTCCGCTCCATCAACGACCACCCTCTGTTTCCTACCTCGCAACCACTCTTCTAGCCAATTTATTACTACACCCCTGATTCCATGAGCCTTAGTTTTTTCAATGAGTCTTTTGTGCGGCACGGTGTCAAACGCTTTTTGAAAATCTAAATACACTACATCAACCGCCCGATATCTATCGTAAACGTCAACCACGCTTTGGAAAAATTCTAAAAGATTAGTTAAGCAAGATTTGTTTCGCCTAAAACCGTGCTGCGTATTTCTAACCAGATTATGCACTTCTAAGTGTTCGACTATACGATCCCTAATTATTGATTCCAGTAGCTTACCTACAACAGACGTTAAACTGATTGGCCTATAATTTCCCGCCCCACCTTTATCGCCTTTCTTAAAGATAGGTGTTACGTTTGCTAATTTGAAATTATTTGGTACGCACCCCTCAGAAATAGACGCATTAAAAATCTTTGGTAGCGGCACAACAATGCTATCTTTTAATTCTTTTAGTTGTATGGGATATATGGAATCCGGACCCGGTGATTTACGCGTTTTCATTTTATCAATATAGCGCATTACTTCCCCTTCACTAACGACAATATTATCCAAAATATTACCATTATCAAAAGGTATTATGTCTATGACCGTAGGGATATTCGTTACATCTTCTATAGTAAAAACTGACGTAAAAAATTCGTTTAGCAAGGTAGCCATTTCCTTGTTTTCAGAGACTAGATCTCCATTTACATTTTTCAATGGACCTAAGACACTTTTTACTGGATTTCTATTATTGACGTATTGAAAGAATCGCTTGGGGTTTTCTTTACCGTCACGAGCTATGGAGATTTCAAATTCGCGCTTGGACTTTTTTATTACACTTTTCGCTTCACGCCTCAGAGATATGTAGTTGTTTCGTAACAACAAATTGTCTTTATCGCACTTATGTTGCCTATAAGCCCTATCTCTACTCTTTATAATGTCTCGTACTCTAGAAGTAAACCACAAGGGCTTGTTTTTTACTTTCGCACGCTTAATTTTATACGGTACACATTCCTCATTTATAGCCCTAAATACCGTTACGAACGATTCCCACATTATTTTTGCGTTGGAGTTCCCCATTACGTTTTCCCAATTGACGTGTGAAAATTTATTTCGAAATTTACTAAAGTCTGCCTGCTGGAAGTTAGTGTGTGTGTGTGTGTGTGTGTGTGTAAGGGGAGACTATTGCGCAATTCATTTCTTTGAGTACCATTAGATAGAACTTATCTGGACCTGGAATTTTATAAGAATTAATTTTACCTATGGCCGAGAGTACTTTAATTTCACTAAAATCGTGAAGCTTTAAATGATTATCATTGACCATGATTCAGAGAGGGAAGGGGAAGATGCGGTGAAAGCAATAAAAGATAACCCAAAATACTTCCATAGCTTCGCGAAAAGAAAAAAAAAAAAAAGCTGACCATCATCGCACCCTTAAGAAAAGAAAATAATGAGCTAACCGACGATCTAAAAGAAATAGCTGAAATATTGAGAACTCAATATGAATCAGTTTTCAGTACCGCAAAAAGAGACAAAGTGATATAAGAATATACCTCACAGAAATACATTTTCTTAAGACGAATTAAATGACGAATGTATAACTAATTTTTAATTTATCCCAGAAGATATAGCGAGAGATATAGGACAAATGAAATTACATTTAGCCGCAGTTCCGGACAAATGGAAAGCTTTATTGATTAAAAACTGTAAGACTGAAATAGCTACACCCCTTTATTGGATATGGAAAGGATTCCTGGACACAGGGAAAATACCGATCATACTACTGTAAAAAGAGCAAACATTGTTCCTATATATATATAAAGTGGGGGATAGGTCTCAAACACAGAACTATAGACCGGTGTCACTGATATTATATTTCACGAAAATACTTGAAAGAATAGTCAAGGAGGAAATATATGACTTTTTGGAGACACAGGAAAGATTCAATGAGAATCATCACGGATCGATCAGGAAGATCTTGCCTTCACAACTAATAGAACATTATAACAATATCATAGACACATTTGAGAGCAATGATAACTACGATGTAATATACACGGATTTTACTAAGGCATTCGATAAGTGTGATCATGAAGTAATAGCACATAAAATGAAACATATGGAAATAACAGGCAAAGTGGGTGTGTGTTACTTCATGCCCAAGCAACGATATAAATGCTATGGGAAATATATAAATGCATTATTTAAGACAAAGAGCCGATCTGAAAATATGTATAATATACATATTTTCAGATCGGCTCTTTGTCTTAAATAATGCATTTATATATTTCCCATAGCATTTATATCGTTGCTTAGGAATGAAATAACACACACGCAAAATTTTATGACTCTAGGCTAGGGTTTAAAAATACGTTTTTGACTACTAAAATATGATTTTCATCGCTCTGCCGGGGGCAGAAGATGATTACCTATTAAGCTAAGATTTTGCAGAGGCTATTTTCTCATGCATGCGCAAGTTTTTGTCTCTATTAGAATATGGAAATCGAAAAAAATGTAAAATCGATCCACCCTACTACAGAGGGACACAAACCGAATATACAAATGGTCACAAGACAATAACATGAATTTTAATACCTAGAAATTTCAGCTCTTGAGATATGGAAGAAATGAAGAACTTAAACAGACAGCATACTAAGCCCCTGACTGACAGGAAATTCAGAGAAGCACAAAAGCAAAAGATTTAGGGGTAATAATGACCGATGATGCAAAATTTGAAACAGAATCAGGTAGCGATAAATAAATAAAAACAAGAGTTACGAAACAGCTATTGAGAACCTTTAAAAGAACGGATGAGAATGTAATGATCCCTCTGCTAAAAACACTGATCATGCCAAAATTTGAGTGCTGCTCAGTCTTGACGTTCTCATACAAAAAAAAAAGAGAAGAAATTAATAAACTAGAAGAAAGAAATTTCACAGCCAAGATTGATGGCTGCAAAGAACTTAACTATTGCGAAAAACTGCGTAAATGAAATTTATATTCGCTGGAAAGAAGAAGAAGAAGAAGAGAGAGAGAGAGAGAGAGAGAGAGATATATATATATATATATATATATATATATATATATATTATATATATATTATATGTCCACCATAATATACATATGGAAAATGATCGAAAAAGTTGTACCTAACCTCAAACTAAACCCAATTAACATCCAAACAACGCTGGAAAATAGGAAAGGTAGAATGTGTAGTGTTCCCAAACTAAAGGCCCGACAAGGGACCTCCTCAACACTGAAGAAAAATAGCTTGGTTGTCAGGGAACCAAGACTTTTTAACCATCTTCCAAAAGACCTCAGGAACGTCACGGGTGTCAAAGTTGAAATCTTCAAAAGAAGACTAGATGCCTGGCTCAAAACGGCACCGGATGAGCAGGATGTGCCTGGCTATGTGCACTTGTGCAGTGGAGATCGCAAGAGAACAACTCGCTCCTCTATCAGGTCAGATCTAGAGGCGGGGCCACCAGCTTGACCTTCATGTGAATAGAGACCAACGCCCCGAACATGTACCAGGTTTACCAGGTAAACATATATATATATATATATATATATATATATATATATATATATATAATATATATATATCTTGTATACTACCAATTCTGTAGAACACCAAGCCAGGCTTGGAGGAGGGGAGGGGCCACCAGCCTGACCTCTGTCGGTATAGATAAACGCTTGGAACCCTTGACAAGTTGACCACAGATTTATACATACACATTCGTACACATGACCAGAACGTTTACATTATATAGTGTACAAAACTAATCTTAACTTATGTAACGAAATATATATATATATATATATATATATATATATATATATATATATATATATATATATATATGTATATATATATATATATATATATATACAGGGTGGCGCAAAAGTCAGGAACCATAGGCACATTTTAATAATTTGTGTTTTAATATGTGTTTTGTTCTTTTCAGATTTGTTGTTGAACCTATGGCACAGAAATCGACAATAGATGAACGGGTGGAGATAGTTTTAATGTGTGCAAGGCTTGGTAACACACACCGATCAGTTGCTACTGCTTTTAATAAAAAACACCCTGAGAGGCCGCCAGTTGTTCAGGTATCAGTTGGAAAACTGTTCACTCGCTTCAAAGAAACGGGAAGTGTTCATAATCGGCCGCGTAGTGGTCGGCCAAATAGTTCAACCGATGCAGCACCATCACTAACGGTACTCAATCACCTCGAAAACAGCCCACTTAAGTCCTTAAGAAAGTTATCATAGGAAAAGGGTGTCTCCAGAAGATCCATTCAACGAATTCTTACAACAAATTGTTTCCACCCCTACAAAGTCCAACTCGTTCAGGAGCTGCATGGTGACGACACAGACCGTCGTGTAGAGTTCTGCCAGTGGTTTCTACAATATCGACAGCTTCAACGAAGGATCATGTTCAGCGACGAAGCGATATTTCACCTCAGCGGTCGTGTCAATAGGCATAATGCACGCTATTGGACCAATGAGAACCTTCACTGGATGGAGGAAGGACATGTGCAATTCGATCCACGAATTATGGTGTGGGCTGCGCTCTGGGGGGATCGGTTAATTGGTCCGTACTTTTTCGACGGCAATGTAACAGGTGAAACATATCTGCATATGCTGCAAACATCTCTAATGCCCATACTGGACGACATTCCATTGGCAGAACGGGCGGAGATGTGGTTTCAGCAGGATGGTGCACCACCACATTTCGCAACCATCGTCCGGAGCTCTTGAGATGAAACATTCCCAAGCAAGTGGATCGAACGGCGAGGGCCCGTCGAATGGCTACCTTCGTCTCCAGACCTCACGTCTCTTGACTTTTTCTTGTGGGGCTATCTCAAGTCGGCAGTCTATGCTGATCGACCCAGAACCGTACGTTCTCTAAAGGATAAACTCACATCTGAGTGTGCCAAAATCAGTACCACTGTGTTAAGGAATGTTCAAACATCATGCATTCAACGCGTCAGAAAGTTTCTTCAAGTGGAAGGCCACCAATCAGAACATTTATTATAATGTAATAAAATGTGCCTATGATTCCTGACTTTTGCGCCATCCTGTATATATAAAGGGTGTCCCAGAAGTCTTGGAGGGGTTTTATTTGGCTCTTTTTTGTTTGGGGATCAAATAGAAAAAGGTTTGTAACACTTGAAAATATATTTATTGTGATTTTAATTACAAATTTAATATCTGGTGAAAATCTTTATTTTCGTTGCGTAAATCTAAAATCGCATTAGCGTACGTTATCCGACTCTGATGATCTTGTGGTTTAATTTCTTGAGCAATTTGAATTTTGTACGGGTAAAGATTGATATCCTCTCTTAAAATTCGATGTAAGGAACTTCTTGAAATGTTTAATTCCTGGCTGCGTTGTAGGACTGATGTGGATTTTCCTCAACGCTTTCACGAACCATCTCAACCAGAGTTGGACTTCGGCTTGTCCGAGGACGCCCAGTCCGTGGTTCGTCTCCCTGACCCTTTCCCATACGAAATTTAGCGACGTACCGTCGAATAGCTCGACCAGAAGGAGCAGAACGTGCGTTGAATTTTAATCGAAAAGCTCTTTCAGCGGCAACGATGGAAGAGTTTTTGTCAAATAAAGTTCCACAATAGCCACGCTTTGTTGCACTGTTCAGGATTCCATTTTCATTAATCGCAGCAAGGGTACTTTAATTGAAAAATAAAAATAAATAAATTAATCAAAAAAGAAAATCGTTATAGCCAAATAAAACCCCTCCAAGACTTCTGGGACACCCTGTATATATATATATATATATATATATATATATATATATATATATATATATATATTCGGTGGGAATCTCCCACAATATAAGAATTAAAGTCGTTTATAAGCATCAGTGTTTTAATCTTGGATGCAAATCAAATTATTTTCTGGCTTATGTGAATCGTTTATGCGAGGATAAACAGACCATTTTGTAATCGATCAATATTATATTAACGTACTGTATATAACGCCTTTTCAGCTTCCATAATGACGAAGAAAGCAGCCATCTTTTTTAATTTCGTTCTTCTTTAATCTCCTTTGTCGCTCCCTTTCCTAATCCCCCTTCCCTTACCTTTGATCCAACTTTCCTTATGTATATTGATCTGTCTCAATACCTTCCTCAGTTACACCTGATGAAGACCTTCTTAGTACAAGCCGAAAGCTTATGCTCTCATGGTGGCTTTTCTTTCTTAGTTAAAAAATGTTATGAACTGATATTTCTTGTATTTTGCAGGAACAGTTTTCAAGTTATTTGGATATATGGATCAAATAATTGTAAGTTTCATTTTGTTTTGGGAGTTATACGTGATCCTCGTATACTTTTCACTTGTTCCGTACAATGATTCTTCATTGCATGGAGGTCAGGCTTGTTGCCCCTCCTCTTGAGTTAGTCTGTGAATTAGAGAGTTGGTTTCTTGCGCTATCCATTTCACATAACCAGGTACTCCCGGCTGACCTGGTATTATTCTGAGCCAGACACCTAGTCTTCTCTTGAAAATTTGTACCACTACACCATTCGTGTTTCGTAGTTCCTTGGGCGACTGACTGAACAGTCATGGCCCTCTCACAACAAAGCTATTTTCCTTCAGGACTGAGGATGTTCCCTGTCTAACCTTTAGTTTGGAAACATGTGGAATATGGGGATGTTAAAACTGAGCAATACTCCAACTTGGGTATAATCAGTGTTTTTAACAGATGAATCATTATCTTCCTGTCCTTTCACTTAAAGGTTCTCAGTATCCGTCCAGTTCTTCTTTTTGCTTTGTTTACTGCTGTCTTCTTTTGTGCTTCAAATTTCGCGTCGTCAGTCACTACTCGTAATTCCTAAATCTTTTGCTTTAAAGTTTCTCTGAATTTCCTGTCAATTTGGAGCAAAGTATTTCATGGATTGTACAGGATATTCGAAAAGTCCCGTCACCCCCTACAAAATGCACATATTATAATACCAATTTTATTTTTGTGTGATTAATTGTATTTATATGTGGTAGGTGTAATTTAAGAAACAACTCACTAGCAACAATTTCTTGGAAATTGGAATTGTTGGAAAAACGATCAAAACCCGTTCACAGGCTTCATATCGTTTCTGCATGTCTGTATCGCTTAATTCATTAACAAATGACGGGCTGTATGGTTTCATGCCGAGATCTTTTGTCATGTAATCTCCCATTGTGGACATGGGGACTGCAAGTTCTTGTGATCGTTTCCGAAGTGAGTTTTTCGGTGAACGAGCCACCGATGCAATCACACCTTCACATTGTTCTGCTCGCGTTGTTGGTCTTCCCGACCGTGGTCTGTCCTTGATGGAGCCAGTTTCAAACAGCTTTTTCTCCCAGCGTAATACCATCTTGTTTGATGGTGCAGCCTTATTGAATCTTGTGTTGAAATCATTCTGGATATCATGCATCGTTTTGCCAGTATGTGACCTTTCATGAGCCCATGTGCTCATCAGTCATCACTATCCTTTCCTCGAGAGTGTAAGTGGACTGATCTGCCGTTGTTCACACAACTCTAAGACCTGGAAAAGAATAAAAATGTTAATGAATCACATATAAATTCAATTAATCACACAAAAATAAAATTGGTATTACAATATGCACATTTTGTAAGGGGTGACGGAACTTTTCGAACACCCTGTAGTTCCTCCCTTCTTCCGTATCTTAATACGTGAAAATTTTCAATGTTAAATTTCATATTGTTGCCGCCTGACCAATATATATATATATACACACATACCTTTCAACCTTTCAAAAGTTCCGCGCGATGATTCCTCATTTCACGAGGGTCAAGCTTGTTGCGCCCCCTCTCAAATATATATATATAATGAATAAAACCACGAAGGAAAGAAAACACAGAATGGTGCTCAAGCGCTTTCGTCTAATGACATCCTCAGGATGTCATTAGACGAAAGCGCTTGAGCACCATTCTGTTTCCTCTCCTTCGTGGTTTTATTCATCATAAATATTTTTCACGTGTTACTTTCATGAAATAATTTTATATATATATATATATATATATATATATATATATATATATATTTCATTCCTGCAGTGGATGAACTAGGAGCTAAGAATGGGTACTCAAATGAAGATTAGGGGACAGTGACGTGGCTTGAATTAGTGAGACCAGTTTCTGCATAATGTATCTTCCCCTAAAAACACTTTCTATCACATATTAATCTTCGACAGGAACCTTTAGTTTACTAACGTTGTTAAAACCTGGGGTCGATATGACCCCAGACCTAAAATCTTACAAAATGGTGCTATAAAAAGTCTGTAATGAAACATAAATGAAACATTGTATTTGATATTTAAGAACTTTTAACGAATAATATAATCTCTTTCAATGTTTTGGCCCCATGGTTCCTGATGAGGGTTAAATACGCGGCTCATGATATGGTCGGGGGTGGTTGCAATGGGCAGCGGTGGAACTCGATATGTACCCACCTCCTCGTGATGAGTTCTGGGTAATTCTGTAGCAAAATTACTTAAATTAGCGAAGCGCTGCATTTTTTTTTAACAAAATCATAATGCAAATTGGCAATTTTTTTCGCCCAACCCTAATCTAAATATACAGTACGTCCTACATACGCATGTTAAATGTGAACAATAATCAAAATCGCAAATTTGAAATGGAAGTATCCTTTATTTGCGTGTAAATTTAGCTTTCAGCTTTAAACATTTGTTTTTAGATGTATAAACTCATAGAGTCTGCAAAGTAGCATATAATATTCTTCATATTTTTAATGTTTGATATATGGATGATTAAAACCTGGGGATTTTACTCATTTCTTTGAACCGGCATAAATGTTCATATTCAAGACTCACTCATTTGGAATACTTACTAGTTACAGCTTAGATTTTATTTGTACATGCTAAGATGACTAATTGATATTTAAAGACTAATTTTGAGGTGTGTGCGTTCAATAGAAGATGAGATACACAAGTTTCAAAACAGCGAAATTTCTGTCGCTATGTTGTGAACCGGCATAAATGTTAATATTCAAGACTTACTCATTTGAAATGCTTACTAGCTACAGCCGAGATATTATTTATACAGTACACACTAAGGTGATTAGATACTATGTAAAACCTGGTTTTGAGGCATGTGTGTTCAGTACAAGATGAGATACACGAGTTTCAAAACAAACAACAAAATTTATATCACTTTGTTGTGAGTGACCATACAAGTTGGTAATTTTTAGTATCAATGGTATCACTGTCATTGTGACTTCCAGTTTTTAAGTCTCTAGGTCAACAAATACCAAAACGCTAAATTCGCTGTTACTTGCACTCTGAGCTAACTTCAGAACTCCGTAGCAAACAATAGTGGGAACTTTTTACATAAGTTAGATGAGGTCACTAGTCAGTTGAGAAAAAGTAGTACCCAGGTGAATAGGACGAAATTAAAAGCTATATATTTCAGCTGGTGGCCTATTGTTTCGAAACGAATTTACTTTTGAAATATTTTTTATATCAGTATTTAAAATATTCCATAGTTTCAGCCCAATGAAAATGGATAATTTCTGAGATGAAGACAATCTAAGTTGAGGAATAACGTGCTTTGTTTTATTTCTAGTCTGATATGAATCGATTTCTTGATGAGTTAAAAAATATTTATTTATCCAATGTAAGTTAATAATTTTGGTCTTGCATTTAAACGAAAATAAAATGCACCACTTTCGCTAAATTTCTTATCTTCAATAGTTTTAGCTCTTCAAAGGATGGCACTTGAATGATCATGGAAATAATCATCAGATAATAACCTTATTGCTCGTTTTTGGATGGCAAAAATACTGTTTAAAGTGTTATTAGCAGAATTCCTCCCCATACAAGCGTGCAGTACATTATACAGGGTGTTTCGAAAGTCCCTGTATATATATATATATATATATATATATATATATATATATATATATATATATATATATATAGGGTGTCCCATAAGTCTGGAACCATAGGGCAAAATGCTAAAAACGGCAATAAAAACGGCTTTTATTCACAGAACGTGTTCAATGTGTCCACCATTATTATTGATACACGAATGCAGACGAGATATCCAGTCAGCAAACACACGGCGAATGGTATCAGAGTGATGGTGTTACATGCGTCGATGATGCGCTCCCGCAAATGTGCAACACTCTGAATTTTTCTCCGCGTAGACCAACGCCTTCAAGTGACCCAAGAGATAAAAATCCAACGGGGTGAGATCGGGGCTCCTCGCCGGCCACTCCACAGGCCCTCGACGTCCTATCCAATGACCAGGGAATTGTCGGTGCAGCCACCCTCTTACCCGGATGTTGTAATGGGCAGAAGCACTATCTGTGTTCAAGACACTGAGGAATTCTTCCTCGTTGAGCATACGCAAGTAGGAGTTTCCTGTGACAGTGTCATCAAAAAAGAAGGGGCCTATGATACGGTCTTTCCAAATGCCACACCATACCATCAAACGAGCGACACCTTGTTCCTTTGAAGCAGTAAACCAGTGAGGGTTGTCGCGACCAGTAGCGGGTGTTCTGTCGGTTCACCTCACCATTTGCGTAAAAACAGCTCATCACTAAACAGAATGGTGGACGGGAAATTGGCATTTTGAGCACATTGTTCCGTAGCCCATTCACAAAATTCCATCCGTCGGTCTGGATCATCTTCGCTTAATTTCTGCAGGATTTGAAGTTTGTAAGGATGCCATTTGTGTGCTTGAAGAATGCGGTGGATGCTGCTTTTCGACACTCCTGTCTCGGCGGACAAACGCCGAAGAGACTTTTGGGGACTGTTTGTGAAATGAGCGAGGATGGTAGCGGCTGTGTCATCGTCGGTGGATGTCCTCGGAGGCCCACTGCGTGCTTTATCTCCTATGGATCCCGTTTCTCTGAACTTTGCTACAAGTTTGCCAACACAGCTGTGTATTATCGGCGCGCCGTCCGGATGCAATCTGTTAAATTCCTCAGCGACCTCCCTCTGACTCCAATTTTCTACGAGCAGAATTACCTGGATGGTTCTTCCTTACTCAAAGACATCATGGGCACTTGCATAAACGGAAAACATGAATTACTTATTTTTACCCTATGGTTCCAGACCTATGGAACACCCTGTATATATATATATATATATATATATATATATATATATATATATATATATATCACGTGTTTGTAAAGTCCCTATCTATTTCAGTGAAAACGTAGCAAAAAGGGTAAAATTCAATAACAATATAATAGAAGGCATACATTTAATGAATACTTAAGCATATGATTCTGCATGAGCACCATCAGTATCTCTAAAGAGTTCGAATCTGTCAGCAGCATTGCGGAACACATTTTGGAGCATGACAGGGGTTATTTTTGGAACTGCTATTACGATAGGAGCACGTAAATCTTGCAGATCTGGAACCCTCGTTTGATAGACGTTTGATTTGATAAAGCCCCATGCAAAGAAATCTAAGGGCGTTAGGTCAGGAGATCGAGCCGCCCAGGGCTTGTTGCCTCCACGTCCGATCCACCGATTTGGAAATTGTTCATTTAGGTACTCCCGAACAATGTTTGCGAATAACAAGGTGCCCCATCTTGTTGAAAGACGACGGTGTTTAAAATGCCATCTAAAATGCCATCTAAGAAAATGCTGCTGAAACACCTGCATCACCACCGCTGGAGCCAGACCACTCGCCTGCGCATGAACCAGCCGTGCAGCAAGTATCACAAGACAATGTTGCTGAAACACCTGCACTACCACCGCTAGAGCCAGACCACTCGCCTGCGCATGAAACAACCGTGCTGCAAGTATCATCTAAGGACGTATCACAAGACGATGCTACTGTACACCCTGCTGTACTCGCACGACAATTTAAAGCTCATTAGGGCATAGTTCTACAAGCAGAAAAAATGTTGACGCGAAGTAAAAAAACGTTGCCAGTGGTCGACGTTGGTCTTAATGTAGCAGTTAAAGTATCTCAATTTGATCGTAGTAAACGTGATCCTCCTAATATAATAGGTATAATTCTTGCTAAGGACGACGGTGGCTACACAGTAGGAACAAAAGTCGGAGTAATAAGTGGTAAACTTTCAAGGAACCAGTTTGAATCTGTTCACTATACTGGTCTTAAATCTAGTGATATTCCCTCAAACAAACTAAGCATTCGCGAAATCGTTAAACTACAAAGTGTTTGTGGAAGACAAGGGTTCAGGAGGTGCCATTGTAGAAATAATTGTCTAACTAAACGATGTTATGTTTGAAAAATAATCTTCGTTGCAACAGCGCCTGTCACAGTCACAAATCCTGTGAGAATGTAGACTAATCATTATCACTTGCCTTCTTTTTTTAATGTTTTACTTTTGTAATAAATGATTCAGTCGAAATTTTAATTTTCCTTCATACAGATGCCCATTTCATGAAATGGGTAAGCAAAATTCTGCCCATTTCACGAACTGGGCAATATAAATACCCATTTCATGTAATGGGCAGGAAGTTGCCCATTTCATGAAATAGGCAATTATATTACTCAGTTCATGAATTGAGCAATTACACAAACGGGGCGTAACATATATATATATATACAGGGTGTCCCATAAGTCCGGCATCATAGGAAAAATAATAAAAAAAGGCAAAACAACAGAACGTGCTCAATATGTCCACCATTGTTTTCAATACACAAATTCAGAAATGATACCCAGTCAGCAAGCACACGGTGAATGATGTCAGGAGTAATGGTGTTACATGCCCCAATAATGCGCTGCCGCAAATGTTCAACACTCCTAATTTTCTCTGCGTACACCAGCGCTTTCAAGTGGCCCCAGAGATAAAAATCTAGTGGCGCGAGATCCGGGCTTCTAGCTGGCCATTCCACAGGCCCTCGACGTCCTATCCAACGACCAGGGAATTGTTGGTACAGGTATTCCCTTACTTGGGTGCTGTAATGTGCAGGAGCGCCATCTTGCTGGAACCATGTTGGGAAATTTCCTTCTCCGTTCAAAACACTGGGAAATGCTTCTTCCTTGAGCATACGTAGGTAGGTGCCTCCAGTGACATGTTCATCGAAAAAGAGGGGGCCTATGATGCGATCCTTCTAAATGCCACACCATACCATCACCCGAGATGCACCTTGTTCCTTTGAAGAGGTATACCAGTGAGGGTTGTTTTGAGACCAGTAGCGGGTGTTCTGTCGATTTACCTCACCATTTCCATTAAAAACAGCCTCCTCACTGAACAGAATGGTGGACGGGAAATTGGAATCCCGAGCATATTGTTACGTAGCCCATTCACAAAATTCCACCCGCCGGTCGGGATATCTTCGCTTAATTTCTGTAGGATCTGAAGTTTATATGGATGCCTTTTGTGAGCCTGAAGAATGCGATGGATGCTACTTTTCGACACTCCTGTCTCGGCGGACAATCGCCGAAGAGACTTATTGGGACTTCTGTTAAAATGAGCCAGGATAGCAGTCGCTGTATCATCGTCAGTGGACCTCCTTGAAGGTCCACTGCGTGGTTTATCTTCGATGGATCCTGTTTCCTTAAACTTTGCAACAAGTCTGCTAACACAACTCTGTGTTATTGGCTCGCGGTCTGGATGCAGTCTGTTAAATTCTGCAGCGGCCTCTCTTTGACTCCGATTTCCTATGAGTAGAATTATCTGGATTCGTTCTTCCTTGCTCACAGACATTATGGCCTGTAGAAAGAGAAAAATATGAATTATGGTTTGTAGAAATAGAAAAATATGAATTTCTCCTATGATGCCAGACTTATGGGACACCCTGTATATAAGGTGGCCCATAAATCCCAATCGGTTATAATTAAAGCGAAATTAACCTAGCAGGTTTAAAAAAAAAATTAAATGAAAATTTTAAATGTTTTTTTTAAATAATCAATAAATATTTCTAAACGTATTAGAAGCTTTTTACTTTGTTTGATTTTTTGTATTTTCGCTTTAATTATAAGTGACAGGGACTTATGGGTCACCCTATATATATATATATATATATATATATATATATATATATATATATATGCACTAAAATCACAGAATAACACGTGATCTTATTAATAAGCAAACAACCACAGGGAAAAGGAAACACGAAGTCCGAGCGCTTTCGTGATATATTCACATTATCAAGGAATGTGAATTCCTTGATAATGTGAATATATATATATATATATATATATATATATATATATATATATATATAGGTGCACAGGAACTTTTGAAAAACACTGTGTAAGGAGGAAGAAGGGTTTAAGGACTACATGTTTAAGTTTAATTAAACATTTAGCAACGCTCCTTGAAATCTTTTTGAGACATAATTTACATGGACATTCCACTGTATATCCTTAATTTCTTTGATTTCTTTGTACCTATATTTATACCTTCTTTTATTTCTATACTATACCTATGCCTATACCAATATCGATATGTCATCCCTGATCTGATCTCTTGCAGTTTTATTTCATATATATGAAGCCCTCCGAGGAAGAAGTGGCTAAGCGACAAAAGTAAAAAAACGCCAGAAAACGCGGTTAAACGTTGTACCAAATTTAAAAGTGGCATAACTTTTGAACTTTGGAAGATATTTCGACGAAATAACTACGTTTTCTGTTTTTTTTTTTTTTTTTTTTGTCGCTAAGCCTCGGAGGGTCTCTTACGTAATCTCATTTAAAGCACACTTTCATTGTACCTATAAATAAACGTGGTAATAATAATGCATTAAAATATTCTTTTATGATTATTCTTTCATATTTTACATTCAGTAAATTTTATTTTCCAGATTTTAAAATTTATATTTTGCTTTGTTTTAATTAAACTGCAATTTTGTTTAGTCTTCGTGAATACTGTGCAATGATTCGATTAAAACGTTAAAACGTTGTTACATTTGTAACAGTCCGTTTGATATTACTTATTATTCCTTAAGACATTATTATTATTATTACTGATATATATGTAGAGACCCCAATTTGTAGAGTGTACACTCCAAATTTGGTCCTTTTGCTAATGTAATTTTTTTTGTCTAATTGTACTCTTTGCACCCAATTTGCATTTACTGCATTTCCATTATTTTATCTATATACATGTATAGATACAGCAATACCCGGTTATCGCCTTTGCTGTGAGTGTCAATGGCGTACCGGAGCTGGCATAAAGAGAAGGAGAGGTGAGGAGTTACTGGGGTGAAGAGAGGCCAGGGTCATCGGCCTCCCCACTCGAGACGGCACTGACACTGCTGCTGTAGGAACGAGGACTAAAAAGCCTATGGAACGCTGACTTGGAGGTTGAAGAAGTTTGAGTGGCAGCTACATCAGGAGAAGGGGAGGATTTGGGCTGGAAAAATGCATGAAGTGTCGGTTAGCTAGCCATTTTCCTCTTCTCCTCCAGAAGCTCATACTAGGGTCGAATGTCGTTTTTGACGTTGCGGATGACAGTGGTGCTCCTCTCCACATTCGGGTCAACGTCCAATGCCATGTCCAGTGCCGTCTCGAATGAAGAAAGAAGCTTCCTCAGAACTGGAACGGTGAGGGTTTTGAGAGGAGGACTCTCGGCCTGCTTCTCTTCTTCGTCCACTGCTAGATGCTGCTCCAACTCGATCAAGTCACTTTGCGAATAATCGGGGTATGCTTTGCGAATATCGAATATAGGTATTTAAATATCAATTGCGAATAAGCGTGGTTGCGAATATCGGGGTTGCGAATGGCTTTAATTATTACAGCAACGATGCACTTGTTACTGTAGTTCCACGCTCTAGATAATGTTCAAGGGTAGGGCCTCGTGTATCCCAAAACAGTGTTAGCATAACTACCTGCTGACGGCTGCGCTTTGAACTTCCTTGCAACGGGAGATGTTGGATGTTTCCATTGCATGCTCTCTCGCAACAAACAATTGACAGAAGAGCACAAGCGTAATCGTATGGACGTCAGCTCTCGTCTTTTGACGCGGTATCATAATGAAGGTGAAAACTTTTTGGAACGCATTATCACTGGAGATGAAACCTGGATTCATCACTATGAACCAGAAAGCAAACGACAGAGCATGCAATGGAAGCATCCAACATCACCCGTTGCAAGGAAGTTCAAAGCGCAGCCGTCAGCAGGTAAAGTTATGCTAACACTGTTTTGGGATACACGAGGCCCTATCCTTGAACATTATCTAGAGCCTGCAACTACAGTAACAAGTGCATCGTATTCTCACATGCTTCGGAATGAGTTAAAGCAAGCAATTTCGCACAAAACAGAGAGGGAGATTGTCGGAAGGTGTTATTCTGTTACACGACAATGCGCGCCCTCATATCACTGCACAGACTAGAAAATGCCTTCAAGAACTTAAATTTGAAGTTCTCGGCCATCCAGCCTCCAGTCCAGACCTGGCACCTTCGGATTTTTACCTGTTTGGACCACTAAAAGACGCTTTGAGAGGTCAGCGATTCCAAGGCGATGATGACCTGAAGAAGACGGTGCATGACTGGCTACGCACACAGCCAAAAACATTATTTTGTGATGGCATTAGGAAGCTTGTAGATCGCTGGACTAAGTGTATTGTGAAACAGGGAGGCTATGTTGAGAAGTGATATGTTTATAATCTATCAGATGTGAAAATAAAACTGTGAAAATAAAAAGTGCGGATACTTATTGAATTACCCTCGTATATATATAAAAAATGTTTCTGCAAACTTTTTACGTCGGTAAAAATGCAATGGAAACAACTGGAATGTATGGCGGCCGAGAAAGAGAATCTTGGTGATCTTAACTCCTTGATGAATGAAATCGAACGGGTGAAGGCGGCGATGGAAAAGATTCGAGGAATGGTAGCGGGAGACAACGAAGGACTTAAGCAATTACAAACAGAGAGAGAACAAATGGAAAATTTTAACAAAACCTTGAAGGAGCGTCTGTGTAAACTTCGTGCGTGTTACCAAGAGAGGAAAGGAGTCTTAGAGAAGCTGAAAAGGGACATTATTTTCAGTCAGTTGGCAATTAAGGATCTTCAAACATAGTAAAAATGTAATAAGGAATATTAGTCACGTGATTTGAGCCTCAGAAACAACGATATTAATTAAATCAAAGCGATCAAAGTAAATTTTTCTGTTCAAATGAAATCTGAGGACTTGATTTCAAATTGTAAATTAGAAAACACTTCCTTATTATTATTATTATTATTATTATTATTATTATTATTATTATTATTATTATAATATATATATATATATATATATATATATATATTAAAGCAGCAGAGGGATGGCAGACCGGCTGCTTTATTTGCTAAGAAACCCTATGATGATGGCGCATACCGCGTACGGGCGAACCGACGCCCCTTCCCTTCCTGGTCCACAAGAGGGAGGTGACAAACGAGAAGAACCTGGAGCGAAGACGCCATCTAGGGGACCCGACCCGGCTTCCAAGGCGGATGGGACATAAGTCAAGTAAGTCATATTTATATATCTATATATTTATATTTATATATCTATATATTTATATCTATATATTTATATATCTATATATTTATATCTACATATCTATATATTTATATATTTATATCTATATATCTATATATTTATATATTTATACCAGTGGTGTAGTGCTGTGGGAACGCGTGGGAACGGCGTTCCCTTACTTTTTTTGGTAGACGGAACGGCGTTCCCTCACTATTTCAAATAAATCCGAACTTACAAATCTCTAACGTCATGAAATTTTAATTCCCACCCCTAGAAGAAATATAAGAAAGAATCATTAACTGTTTCATTTCTTTTAGCTTCGACTGAGGCAATGCTAGCCTATAAAGATCTGATGAACAGTCACCACGGCGTACCAGTTGTTAACTTTTTTAGTTAATCATTCCAGTTGTTAGCTATTTTTATTGATCGTACTGGATGTCAATATATCTAATGACACTGGAAATACTGCATCTTCAACCTTGGAATATATTCTAATATCCAGTGCATATGACCACAAAATATCCCTGAAATTGGTCAGATTTCAAAAGATTTCCCGGGGGGCTTACAGTGCCCCCGGACCCCCAGCTGTATGGGCTCGCCGCGCTCGCCAATGTCCCCCCCGCATCTGAGTAACACTTTCAAAATGCGTTCCCTCACTTCTTTATTTAGCACTACACCACTGTTTATATCTATATATTTATATCTATATATCTATATATTTATATATTTATATCTATATATTTATATATCTATATATTTATATATATAAAATAATGGATATACTTTAGGTGCCAACAGTACAAACAAATAAAAAGTTCGCATTACTTAAAATAGTTCAAAAGGAGAAGGTAATGTATAACAGTTTATTATTTAATTCCTAAATTCTATAAACGGTTCATCTTTTATTTAAAATTATCGTATCGCCAATTTGTTATAATGATCATGCAGTCGAAAGCTTTCATGCAACTCTGTATACAAATAAAATGTTTGTGTATGGGCCATTCCGCAGTATTTTTTTTGTTGCGGATGGGACAGACGTACGTATAATTTGGTATTAGGTATTTGGCATTTCTTTTTTAATAATACCAAAATATAGGGTTATTCCACACTATTTTGGTATTTGGTATTTCTTTTCTAATATCAATATTCGCATGTCTGTCCCATCCGCAACAAAAAAATACTGCGGAATTGTCCATATATCACCTTATAATTTTTGTATTCAGGAAAGAGGGGCCAAGGGCGAGCGAGCAAAAATGCCCTCCCCATCACTATAGAAGGAAAAGGATAGAGCCGAAATTAAGATCCAGATTGATACTATATATATATATATATTATAAGGTTTAGGAAGCTCCCTGTACAACTATTCTTCCCTCACCTTTCCCCTTAATTTATACAGAGGGGGTAACTCTCATTTTCTTGTATGTTCCCCTTGAGAAGATTTCTACATTCGCGTTTTATCCCCTTGCGCAGAAAACTAATTTTAACTGTTCTTAACTTTACATACAAATCCACGTTACGAAAAAAGTTATGCAAAATTGTATTAATAACAGAAAGAAATAACTCCTCCAAGACGCAGCTACACAAACAATTTCAAAAATGAATAAAAAGTCTTTTTAAAAATTTCCAATTTGAAACAAAATCCAACAGACGTGAAAATCATACTTAAATTTTGTACCAAAACTTTAGTAAATTCAAATTTAATATTGTGTGTTTTCTAAATTGACTAATTTAAGAGGTTTTTAATTAAGTTGGTATGAAACTCGTGAAATTCGATATTTCTATCGGGAAAAGATTGGTCAAATTCCTTCAAAGTTTATAAGTAAGAAAACAGGATTAAGTCAATATCCGACTACGGCTAAATTAAAACTTACAAAATGTACTGCCAGCTTTGGAGTGTTGGAGGCTCGTTTATATATATATATATATATATATATATATATATATATATATATATATATCTATATATATATATATATATATATATGCATAAACTATATATATATATACTTTTTTAACTGCAAACACGCAGTATAATTAACGTAAAGAACGACGCTTGTATAGGAGAATATTCCGCGCAAGATGAGGAGAGAGAACGAAACAAATGAAAAAAATGAGGTAACCACCCGGGAATCGAACCCGGGATCTTCCGATTGCCGGTCAGATATGATAACCATTACACCATGGGCCTCACTCGATCAAATGCCGTAATTCTCCTACATACGCGCAGAAACCAATGCCCCAAGGGGCACCTTCCGCATGCCGTACATTATATACATTTTAACTGCAACACGCAGTATAATTAACGTAAAGAACGACGCTTGTATAGGAGAATATTCCGCGCAAGATGAGGAGAGAGAACGAAACAAATGAAAAAATGAGGTAACCACCCGGGAATCGAACCCGGGATCTTCCGATTGCCGGTCAGATATGATAACCATTACACCATGGGCCTCACTCGATTGGTTTCTGCGCGTATGTAGGAGAATTACGGCATTTGATCGAGTGAGGCCCATGGTGTAATGGTTATCATATCTGACCGGCAATCGGAAGATCCCGGGTTCGATTCCCGGGTGGTTACCTCATTTTTTCATTTGTTTCGTTCTCTCTCCTCATCTTGCGCAAAATATTCTCCTATACAAGCGTCGTTCTTTACGTTATATATATATACAGGGTGTCCCAGAATTAACTATCTATTTCAATGAAATCGGACAAATTTTTTAAAAAATCTTTTATTTATGTTTATCATGTTTAATATGTGTTAAAAATGTATAAATTTCTAAATTTTTTTCATAATTTTATTTTCATAATTTTTTCATTATCTGGTCCAATGAAAGACCGTCTGAAGTCATAGAATGGCAAAGAGACTCTCCAAAAGTTAACGTGTGGCTTGGAATGACCAAATCCAAAATTTATGGCCCATTCTTCTTTGCGGAAGCAACTGTAACAGGTACCGTCTACCTTGATATGCTTCAGCAGTTTCTCGAACCACAGCTTCTTGATGATGGCATTCTTGATAATGTTGTGTTTCAACAAGATGGAGCACCATGTCATTATGCTCTAATTGTTCGAGAATACCTCAACAGACGCCTTCCGAATCGGTGGATTGGACGTGGAGGACCTCGACCTTGGCCTCCGCGTTCTCCGGATTTGACACCCCTGCATTTCTTTGCATGGGGTTTCATAAAAACAAAGGTTTATCGCCAAAAGATCAATGATTCTTGTTGAAACACAACATTATCAAGAATGCCATCATCAAGAAGCTGTGGTTCGAGAAACTGCTGAAGCATATCAAGGTAGACGGTACCTGTTACAGTTGCTTTCGCAAAGAAGAATGGGCCATAAATTTTGGATTTGGTCATTCCAAGCCACACGTTAACTTTTGGAGAGTCTCTTTGCCATTCTATGACTTCAGACGGTCTTTCATTGGACCAGATAATGAAAAAATTATGAAAATAAAATTCTGAAAAAAATTTAGAAATTTATACATTTTTAACACATATTAAACATGATAAACATAAATAAAAGTGTGTTTTTAAAAAATTTGTCCGATTTCATTGAAATAGATAGTTAATTCTGGGACACCCTGTATATATATATACAGTATATATATATATATATAAAATCATCGTTACATTCATAGTTTAAGTGGAAGTATGAAAATGAAACACCTATTTTACACAGAGTACCATTCTGCCCATACGCCCATACGCCCATTTCACGGTACGAGCAGCTCGCAACAGCATTGACAACCAAATAGGAGGTCAAAGTACTAAGGAAGCTTTCGTACGTGGTTCATCACCACTGAAAGCAACAATGATCCGTGTTAGTCTAAACCAGCGGTTCTCAAACTTTTTCTTCTTCTGTACTCCTCGAATTCTTTCACGGGATTTTCTGGATTTTCGAGAGAGAGAGAGAGAGAGAGAGAGAGAGAGAGAGAGAGAGAGAGAGAGAGAGAGAGAGAGAGAGAGAGAGAGAGAGAGAGAGAATTTTTACTTTCTTTACGACCGTGTGACTTGTGGCCGTTTGTTAATCGTATATAAAATTAAAAGGGTTATATTTTCAGGACCCCTTCGCGTACCCCCTAAGAGTCTCTCGCGTAGCCCTGGGGATACACCGTACCCCAGTTTGAGAACCACTGGTCTAGACCTCAAAACATCCGTAATCATATTCAATTGATCGCAATTTTCGTTAGTTTGTATTGCAGACCCCCCCCAGTTATTATTAGTCCTGGTACATGATTCTTCAAGAGCAAGATTCACCACAAGTTTGTGTTTCCTCCCCAAAGCAACACAAATTTACCTGCGTCAATCACAGTCACACTCGTACTACCTTAGCCTTGCTCTACACAAAGTGGACCGAAAACCACAAGTATCCTCAATCGCAAACTGTTCATATACAGGCCTGTATTTCTTTTAGAATAGTACCTGATATATATATAGGGTGAACCAAATGTAGGTGGACAGTAAATGATAACGTTTATTTGGAGAATACATATTTAATTTTTTTGTATACTATAATACAAAATAAAATTTAAATAAATTTAGTTATAATATTTAATATAATAAAACACAAACACCATAGTTATAATGAACACCATAGTTATAATATAATATACACATATACCGTATTCAACCTACTGTCCACCTACTTTTGGTTCACCGTGTATATATATATATATATATATATATATATATATATATATATATATGCTCAACACGTAAAAATTGTCTTTGTAAACTCAAACTGAATAGAACTTAAGGAAGGCTACGTCTTATGGTCTAATAACCTGCAAAAACCAACCTCAGAGTCTAATTCTGACAAACTTTTAATACCTTACCTTTCCGTTGTTTTGCAGACGCAATTTAAATATACATCTTCATAATCCAGTTTAGTCCCTTCGTCTTATTTCTGCAAATATCAGTTTTTTTTATTTCTAGCCCTTCCATTGTCATATATATATATATGTTAAACACAGACCGTGCACGGTCTGTGTTTAACATATAAGTTTCTCAGGGGACCATTCTGAGTTTGTGTGTATATATATATATATATATATATATATATATATATATATATATATATATATATATATATATATATTACGTACTGGATGATAATATTTGATATCTGATGATTTCTGGTGTTTTATGTTCGTTTATACTCATCTAAACAGCTAGGATAATCTGCACCACATTGAAATCTGTGAGATCCGCGAGGTTAAGCGACGTTGGGTCTGATTAATAGTTAGACGGGCGACCGTTCTCCTCGTTTATATGATGTACCGACCCTATGTTCGGACCCTATGAAAAGCAGTTTTTTCCCCTTCGTCCGTCATATGCCCTTCGCTGCTGTG
The DNA here is from genome assembly GCA_023014485.1 of Bathynomus jamesi. Classification (NCBI taxonomy): domain Eukaryota; kingdom Metazoa; phylum Arthropoda; class Malacostraca; order Isopoda; family Cirolanidae; genus Bathynomus; species Bathynomus jamesi. The sequence goes on from JAJOZX010003906.1 coordinate 153,675, forward strand.
CAAGGAAATAAACAACCCCAAACATTATTTTCAGGGGAGAAATCAATATTGAAATGGATGAAATATTTAACTTTTTATACATACTTTGGCCGAAAATGTAATTTTTCTTTTAATATTAAAATGTAAAATAGATTCTGATTAGAATTAAGATCGAAAACAAAGCTTTAACCGAAATCTAAATCCGAATCAAAGAGTTTTCTCATCTTAAATTAGATTTTGGAATATGAAGTTTACATCAAATTCTTTTTTATGGTGAAATTGGAACCAAAGTCAACTCTGGAAAGGTATAAGGAATCGCGCCAATTCCTAAACATTTCACGAATAAAAACGAATTTATATTAGTGAATTTTGTTATTTTTCACTAGTAACGTAATTGGGACTTTAGATGAAATATTCGGGAAAAAAAATTTGATTTACGAAATCGAAATAATTATGTTTTTATCATTATTTATCAGAAGGAAACATTGAGTTTTACGACAGGACTTTCTTAACTGATTTTACTTTCATTTGCCTGAAAATGTAACATCTCGCACTGTAACGGAGCAGTGTGAATGCTAGGTAGGTTAATGAGAGGTGATGGGTCTCAATTATGAATTCAGTAAACGAACCAACACGTGACCTCATGCACTTGTAAAACAAAAAAGGCGCCATTTGCAACCGGTTTGTTTGAATTTTAAAATCTGGATTGAACGTTTGTGTGGTAGGAATAATTCTTTCGTGATTTAATCTGTTAATTTTGTATGTTTTACAATTGGATAAAGGTTTTCAGATGTAAAGTCTAAAATTTTCAAAGCTGTGAGGCGCTGAAGGTTTAGCAATGTTAAAAGAAGTTAAAGGTTAACACCATTTTGAGAAGTTTAATGACATTAAAAACATTTAAAGTTTGACAACGTAAAACTGTAAAAATGGTTAACGGTGAATCGGGGTTAAATTCTTAAAAACGTTAAAACGTTGAAAACTTTGACAACGTTAAGGCGTTAAAAACTTACTGTCAGACGATTTGAAGATTTAAGTCGAGTTGAATTTCGAAATTTTGGAGGCTGCCTGTGAGGTAACAGTTATTTTTATTGGGGGAAATCTGGTATGGTAATTATGGTAATTATATGATGATATAGGAATAGGTATTTAATAATAAAGTAAATTTGGTATAGGAAGCAGCAGGTCCCGGACGTTATTTACATCAATCAATCAGCATGGCAAGTGATCTACCAGACTAACAACGTGCCCTATTCGAGTAACGTTGTCGAGCTCCCCGCCCTTCCAATTTTGGACAGATTGACGAGCCTGCTTAAACGTGGAACCCTTATTGTTGACAGGTCACCATCGTTGAGACCTTTTCCCACATAGATGGCTACCAAAGCTGTGGTAGGCTCTCTACCATCTTGTGAATCTTGGCCTGAATTTTGTGTTAGTTTAGGGGTGTAGTTTTCGCGCAAGTGCGCGAAAACCTCCATCAAAAAAATACCTTCCTCTTGATTGTGCTGAATTCTGACGTAGGTAAGTGCTCAAAGATAATCTCCAGGCGTTCCATGGCAGTATAGAAGTTTGTACGAGCACTTAAAACTTTCTCAAGATTGACCTTTTATAATGGCCTTCAATATTAAAATATGATCCTAAGGAGGAAATGTTTGTATTCTTCTCTGTCTGTCTGTCTCTCTCTCTCTCTTCTCTCTCTCTCTCTCTCTCTCTCTCTCTCTCTCTATATATATATATATATATATATATTATATATATATATATATATATATATACTGTGTGTATAATATATATATATATTACACATATATATTACATTTCTGTAATATTTATTGTAATGTTTTTTATTAAATTATGAAGACGTCATTCGTAAATTATAACGGCACGAGCGTGTAAAGACCAGTTCATTTTAACGACAAATTCCTTTATATGTTTACACATCATAAAGAACACGTGGTCCCGTCTAAGGCTGTTGTTTGCAAAGGAAAATTTAGGTTTCTCATTTCGCGTCTGGATGCTGAAGGGGTTTCAGCGATCACAAAGAAGCATAACGTTTAATTTTGTGTAAAAACATTTATTTTGTGTGCGTGCGTCTGTCTCCCCTTATATATACATATATATATATATATATGTTAGAGGACGAGGAATTACCGGACTCGTTTCCAACTGGATTGAAGATTGGTTAGGAGATAGGAAGCAGAGAGCAGTAATAAATGGAGTGGCTTCGGAGTGGGCTCCCGTCACCTCTGGGGTTCCACAGGGTTCCGTTCTGGGTCCTTTACTTTTTATGACCTATATTAGTGATATAGACGTTGCGATCCTAAGTACAATTTCTAAATTTGCAGACGATACCAGATCAGGAAAATTAGGTATAATCAGGAGGACATAAAAACGCATCAAAATTATTTTGATAGGTTGGTCGAATGGTCTGCTGCTTGGCAGATGCTATTCAACTTGGACAAATGTAAGGTAATGCACATAGGTTACAAGAACCCGAAGATCGATACGATACGCTCTCTTGGGGAAGAACTTGACTGAGACTGATCTAGAAAAAGACTTAGGAGGTTTATCAGTAATGATCTCAAACCGTCAAACCACTGTGCTGAAGTCGAAAAGAAGACCTTAAAAGTACTAGGTTATTTTAAAAGACAGTTCCAACTAATAAATATGAAGATTGTAATGTCTCTTTACAATTCACTAGTTAGATCTCAACTCGAGTACTGTGTGCAGCTTTGGTCTCCGTTCCCTAGGAAGGATATAGAAAGGTTGGAAAGGATACAAGCAAGGGCCACAAAATTGATCTCTTCAATGAGACTTCAAAACTACTAACGTAGTTCAAAGCGCTTAAATCTGCTTACCTTAGAAACAAGAAGTTGCACAGTCAGCTTATTCAAGTTTTAAAGATGTTCAATGGAACAGACAGGGTAGACTACACGAAATTAGTCTCATTTAATACCAATCCGACAAGAAATAATGCTTTAAAGTGGAACTAAAAACATTTTGTACTGCCGTCTGCGGTAATTTCTTCTACTTAAGAAGTTAATATCTGGAACCAACTTCCCACAGAGGTTGTTTCAAGCCAAAGTGCAAATATGTTTGAAAATAGGCTGGACAAAGTTCTGAATACACTCACGGTTTAAGACTATCCCTACATACAACATAATTTAAGAATCAATTAGATAAATATTTTGAAAATAGTATTATAACGTAACCCTGCCAGAGTTTCATTAAACATTTACTCCCGCACTTAGTCCTCCCCCCCCACTTAAGAGGAACGTCTCTGATTACATTGTGCCCTATATAGCTTGGTCACCCATCGAGCAAATCGTTTTTGATTACTTGCTCATAAACGTCCCTTTGGGGCTAGCCTCAAGTGGGTCATGGAGTCTTTCATGGCCCGTTACTTCGGTAAATAGAGCTGTAAATATGTTGTATAAAATTAAAATCATACGTCGAGGTTTTTGTGTCGATACGAAGTAGTTCATATACGATCAGCACAAATATATTATATTAGTACCGTTGTATAAACTATGAAGTGTACGATTTCTGTACGTGTACAGTGTAATTGTAGAGCTAGTTTATATATTCTTTACTTTCCCGTAAAATTTCCATGGCTACTTTTCCAGGGTCATGGTATTTTCTTCAACCTTTTTCCGTATCCGCCTCTGGCGGGGAGGGAGCGGAGAGTGGGGAAAGAGGCTTATGCTTTTCCATCCAGTTCTCTTCTACTGCGAAAATAATTTTAATAAATTCGTTTAATAACAGGAACCTCCCAGAGTGAACCGAAAGGCCTTTGAGGCTTCCTTTTGTCCTTGTAACTCCTTGTAGCGCTCTCTCTCTCTCTCTCTCTCTCTCTCTCTCTCTCTCTCTTCTCATCTCTCTTTTCTTATATCTATATTTTGCTCTATTCTTCTGCCTTTCTCTCGCAAGGGCATTTACCCCTCCTCCCCAAAATACACAGCTAAAAAAAACCCTCATTTTATGAAAACATTTTGTTTATCTATATATATTTACAACGCACTTTCATGTAAAATCACGTGCTTGATATGGCAAAGCAATTTGTTACAGCCAGGATTTGTACCAGTTACAGATGTGAATAAAGGATGCTTCGCCCATTTTGAATAATTCTGAGCTTTCTCACTTTTGTGAATACAAATATTTTATAAATAATCTGTAGTCAGGATTTGCCATGATTTGCCGGTCCTCCACGCACCGATGGTCAAAGTGTGCCTAAAACATTTTTTTATTTAGCATTTGAGAATTGATTAATCAAGTTTTCGAGTTTATATATATATATATTTATATTTATATATATACTGTACAGGGTGTACATAAAGTCAGGATCTATTTTTGTGAAGCACTTGGAAATTATATGGAATACAATCATAAAATGATAAAGTGGTAACATTTATTAAATAATTAATTAAGAGTAGGATTCGACGTGACGCCCATCAGTATCCCTGCACAGCTCAAATCGTTCCGCAGCATTTCTAAACACATTCTGGAGCATTTGCGGGGTTGTTATCTGCAGCAGTTCGTATACGTGTAGGTAAGTTTTCAAGACTCGTAATCTTCGTCTGATAGACGTGCGATTTGATAAAGCCCCATGCAAAGAAATCTAAAGGGGTTAATCTGGTGATCTCGCTGGCCAAGGTCTGTTGCTTCCGCGTCCGATCCAGCGATTTGGAAAACGTCCATTTAGATAATCCTGAACAATTTTGGCATAGTGACAAGGAGCACCATCATGTTGATAGACGACGGGGATAGGATATATTCTGAGCATTATTTTAGTATTGTTTCAGTTTTGCCGTGACTCCATAAATTTGCTGTATTGAAAATTTCAAACCAATAAATTTTTATACCTTTAATAACCCTGAAATTATTATTCTAGTCCAAAACCATTAAAAGTTTCCATTTCGAAGCAGCATTTAATAATAATAATAACAATAATAATAATAATAATAATAATAATAATAATAATAATAATAATAAAGCGAATCTGATTAAGATGTTTTAAAAAATCAATTTTGATTCTTTGTATTTTCTATCAGTGATTCCCAGATTTTTTATTGCGAATCGTCCTGGTTTGGCGAAATGTCTCGTATACCACTTGGAAGAAGGAGCTTTAAAGGGAGGCATCCTGGTGCTACGGACCTAATATTCAAGGACTTACAAACTCTTTAATTTATACGTACGTAACATTTTGGACGCGCATAAAGGGTGTTTCGTATTAACGTAATCCATTGAACGTGTCCTAACGTTTTACACAATAAACTTAGGGTGAAGTTTCCCATGAGCGACCTCCAACCATGTCTACCTCGTTGTTGAAACTTCGAAACAAGGTGCAATATTATAACAACATGGTATAGTTGGGTTCCTGCCAAATGCTACAGTCGCCATTCCGTTCTCTTTTCATGAACGCAGACCCCACTGTATAGTACATCACCATAAAGAGTCTCAAACAATATTGAAGAGGGAATTTTTAGAAGAGGAAAATGTCATTTGTTGAAAATTTTGGGAAGACTGGCAATGATTCCGATCAACGTACATGGAAGTGGACATGTGATCCTGATTTTGTTATAGTTATTCAATTATACATAGCGATATAATTTAGTATTTTCCTAACTCATTTAATGTTAACTAAAATAACTACAGGAACTAAAACTTACAACTTACCACTAACTTAGGTAAGCAAAATGCATTCTGTAACTATTTGTTCTCTACTTTTTAATGAAATTAATTTAATGAAATTTGTTTTAGTAAACGGAAACGAGGTTAACTTTTGTATTATTAACTTTTTTTCGGAATAAAACACTGACGAAGATTTCTTGCCAAAGAAAACAATATTAGCCCGCGGGAAGTTGAAGTCCCTACGGAATGAATCTCAAAGTTTGGACTGTATTAAAATAAACATGCTTTCGCTTCAGCAGTCTTATTAATAAAGTTTTAAATAGTTTATGGAAAACTTGAATACTGGGAGTGACCTGGGGAAATATTGAAAAAAAAAAGATTGGTAAAAATAATTATTTTGGAAATTACTCCACTAAAATTGTTTGTAGACAAAAAATTAACTTTATCAATATAAGGATCTCGCAAAATCGACGATGGTCAAGTTGAAACAACCCGCGTAATGTGATAAACACGTGATATGGAGATACACTCGTTGGTATGTAGATCTTAAGAGTTTTTCTTTTCTCCCCGACAGCTACAGGGTTATGCGATATAATTTGAAATTCCAAGATGTATCACGTATACTAAAAATAAGGTTTCTTTCATAACTATTTGCTAATGAACTGTTAAGATTCGAGGCGTTTTATCTATGAAGCGTAAATGTTTGATAATGTCATATTTATTGACGACATACTGTCAACTTTCATTTATGAAGCAATATCAGGATATCATTATTTTCAAGAATAATAATGATAATAATAATAATAATAATAATAATAATAATAATAATAATAGTCAGTAAGGAGGAGCAGAAATTAGACAAAGCTCAGACCAGACTAATGCGACCCATTACGCTAACCCTTCGATAATTAATTATTACTAACTAGTACAATCAGTTACCACAGGTTTCGATATTTATACGAAGAGTAAAATGAAGTAATGCGTGAAGAACATTTCCTTTCAAGTGTAACTTCTGAGCGAATCTAGTTTTATCTGGCGCTTTTATCACAAAATGCATTTGCAACTCTTCAGTAAATTGTATCATAGAAAACGATAATATCCGTAGATTGGGTTTATACGAAGCTAAAGTAAAACGTGCAGCCCATAGGAAAATCAACGTACGGTTATTGTAGTTTTCTATTATTTAATATTTTTGTTGGGGGAATATTTTTATTTGTTAAGAAATAATATACGATTCTGTCAAGCGAATATGCATGAATTTTAAAAGGAAAGTTAAGGAATTGCTTGACCTTTTAAAATCTTCACAAGCTATGTAAGAAAAAGTAATGGAAGTCAAATTCCATTACTTTTTCTGACATAGCTTGTGAAGATTTTAAAGGTCAAGCAATTCCTTAACTTCGTGCATGCAGTTTTAATTAGTGAAAACAATATAAAGAAGCAGAAACAACTTATCGTCATTAGCGTCATTCTTCGCGTGTTCTCCAATGTGTGAGTCTGTAATATGAGGCCATCCTGGGAAGAAGTGGCTAAGCGACAAAAGTAAAACTCCCCAGAAAACGCGGTTAAAGTTGTTCCGAATTTGAAAGTGGAATAACTTTTGAACTTTTGAAGATATTTCGTCGAAATAACTTCAAAAGTTGTGCCACTTTGAAATTGGTACGACTTTAACTGGTGTTTTTTGTTTGTTTTTTGTTTTCTTTGGAGTCCTTTACTTTTGTCGCTTAGCCACTTCTTCTAAGGAAGGCCTCATATCTACTATTTAGTCTTTGAAAGGCTAGAAAACTTTTCACAATTTTCACGTTATCAATTCTTGTGGATGAGGCGAAGAAGCAATATTCCTAACATTTTCTATCCGAGTGTGGGTAAAGAAGTTCACCGCAGAAAGAAGTGTAAAAAAAAAAAGGAAAATTCCTCAACAGATCAAGAAAATCTCCAGAAAGAGTCATTCCTGCTCGTGAAGCATTCCTGAAAAGTCAATGAGGAGAGCAACAGCCGAGTTAAACATTCCATACCCTTCTGTGCATAAATCATGCACAAAGTTTTAAAATTCAGGTCCTACAAGATTCATGTTGTTCACAAACTGCTCAAGGACGATTATGGCAAAAGACTTAATACATACTCGTATCAAGAATTTATCGGAAGGATTTAAACTGATGGTTGCTTTCTTTCAGATCATTTCTAGCGATGAAACAACTTTCCATACCACTGGTAGATTAAACCGCCATAACTGAAGGATCTGGGGAGGAAAAAACCACGGGAAACGTACCGTGATGAAAGAGATTCGCCAAAAATTAACGTTTGGTGTGTTTTGTCACACGATCGCATTTACGGGCCTGTATGTTGAAGACAAAACCGTTAATGGAGACTCTTCTCTTAGAATGTTAAAAGAGTTCTTTGTTCCTCTTGTACGACAGATTCCAATGCGCGGTGTTTCAACAGGATGGTGCACCGGCTCATTTTGCTCGTACTGCACGTATGATTTTGGACAAAACATTCCCAGGACAGTAGATTGGCCGAGAAAAACCCATAAGGGGGCCAGCTCATTCTCCGGTCCTATCTCCTTTAGATTTTTATCTCTGGGGATATATAAAGACAACACGGCCTCCATTGCCTCGAAGAGGCAAATCCGATATTTATGAGAACTTGTTCGTCCGGGCCGCCTCTGTAAGGTGTCCCTAGATGCCAAAGCCTAGACGGCAGTCTTTGAAGAAAGGTGAAAGGAATAAGCGCTTCGAGAATGTGGCTCAACACAATTCCTTTATGCTATTCAAATCACCTGAGATCTTCACCGCTTTCATTGTGGATGTTTCTCTCCTGAACGAGGACCCTGACAAGTGGGTGGATCTGAACTCCTTCAAGTGCTTGAAGGTGGTCAACGAATACGCAGAGAGGGTAGTAGTCTTGATCACCGAGTATAGCAGGATTCTGAAGAAAAACGAGAGTCAGTGACAGTACCCTCTTCAGGTGGTTGAAGACCATCGTCGGAGGGTCATGGACCCACGAAAGGCCACACTGATGGGCACTGCCGAAGCCAGGCGACAATAAACAACTGTTATTTGTAAGAAACTCCCCTTTAAGGGGATACCTCCCAACCTTTTAGTTGGTGGTACCTGGGAGCCAGAGTGCATCTCCGAGTCATAAAAGAAAACATCAAGGGCAAGGGAGCTTAAATTTGGTATGGAGAGTTGTCTCCCTAAAAGGAACTTAATCCCGTGAGCACTGCAACATTTAAAAAAAGTTTTAAAACCACCCAGTATATAGGTGGTTTTTTTTAAATGTTGTTTTATATATATATATATATATATATATATATATATATATATAATATATATATATATATATATATATATATATATATATAATCACACTGGCACGCAACGTGGTTTTCAAATCCATTTGGTCCAAATTTCCTTGCACTCAAATTCTTTCTTTACGTAAGGCTGTGGAAGAAATGTTTTACTGTTTATAAGGCGTTTATATATATATATATATAATATATATATATATATATCATGTACTTCATGCAATGATCCTACTTCATGTGATAAAAGAAGATTTGATTTACCCACTTGTGAGTCAATTAAAAATGTTTTAAATCTTGAAGAGAAGAGGTAAAATATTTTTCGAAATTTAATATTTTCTGCCGACAACGTGTACTGTACTTAATTTTTTTTTAATTCCAGTGCAAAACTCGTAACTCCCAAAAATGGCAATAATAGTATTTCATGGTTAAATTATTCTACTTCGTAATCTTGTACAATTTGTTGAATTTAAAACTTTATCAAAATGGTTTTGGTAAAGATTTAATATAAAATTATTTTCTTAGTTTATGTATGGGAGAGTCCGCGAAGAACTCCAAATTATTTTAAAAGTTTCGTAGCATCTCCGCGCAAACGTCTTAGCGAAGTCGTAGAAACGGATGAGTGTTATACAAAATATTAAATATTACTTGGCATTCCATTTTTCATTCCATTCCTTATAAGCACATTCTAAAAAGGTTTTTATGTAGACCATTTTATAGAAATTGTTTTCTTTTTACCGCAACTGAACTATATTGAATGATAAACGTAGCGGTCTATTTTAAATTGGGAAACATAAATGGCCGACCCACTTCTTCAAACCGTTTCCAGTGAGATCAGTAAAGTGAAGCGACATTAGGTCTGGTAAATGGTTGAATCGGAGACCAAATCTACTGTTTATCGATTCTGTAGCCATGATTGGTTCTCAATCCAGGTTGTAGGTTCCTCCTCCTACAACAAAATATTTTAATGCGCGTGTTTAATCTGAAATTTTCTAAAACTAATTAAGATGATATATTAAACTAAAGAGTGTGTCTGAGAACGCATTTTAAATACGACAAAAAACAAAACTTGCGGGAAAAAGTTCCTTTTCATAGTTTTCTTCTGGACTTAATTCATACGTTTTGTTTCTAAAATGTCCGCAACATAAATAGTGAACGTTGCTTAAATTACTATTTCTAGAAATTTGTATCTACGTAAAGTTCAAAATTCTCATCTATACGTAATCATTCTGTTAATTGGAATCATCCATTTGATATTAATAATTTTTCTGATTTGTCATCCTCCGTTAACGTTATTGATTTAAGAGTATTGAAATCTATGTACATAAAACAACTCCGTCCGTCCCTTAATGATTTTACTGTTTCCATAAAAATAAATATTTTATAAACCAACTAACTTTTACTTGGTTGTAATTAATTTGTTTCTATTCTTTTTTGTCTCGTGCGCCACACGATGAGTTTTGCTCCGTTTGTAACATTTATTTTATAACTTCGTTTTGATTTGTTTTTATTGTTTTTATGTAATTATTTATACTCTCATTTTAGATGTGCCGATGATGAATCGAGTTAGATTCGAAGCGTTCTACTGGAATAAATGTTTTATACAATCGCCTTGGTCTTCATCTCTCTCTCTCTCTCTCTCTCTCTCTCTCTCTCTCTCTCTCTCTATATATATATATATATATATATATATATATATATATATATATTAGTATCTTCTAAACCATAAAACTCTAAAATCGTTGAAATTTTTAGAGAGTCGAAGATCCAATTATCATAATTTATCATCCTGACCTTTTTGCCTCTAATCGAGAACTGTCAACGCATTTTTCTTATATTTCTATATTTGTATAATGAATGACTCTCCTTAAGTGGAAATGAGTCCACATTAATTATACGCAAGAAGAAAAAATGACTCTGGTTATAATAAACTCGAGGAAATAATATGAATCTCGGAATAATTTCCGCTCCGAGATTCGATCTTGCTTTTTTAAGTTTAATTCGAAATGAGAATGTTGCTACTTTAAATTTTCCAATTCATATTCATATTCTTTGTACGTTTGTTTCTCCAAAACAGGTGGCAACTATAATAAGAATAAGAATAAGAATAAGAATAATAAGAAGAAGAATAAGAAGAAGAATAAGAAGAAGAAGAATAAGAAGAAGAATAAGAAGAAAGAATAAGAATAAGAAGAAGAAGAAGAAGAAGAAGAAGAAGAAGAAGAAGAAGAGAATAAGAATAAGAATAATAATAAGAAGAAGAAGAAGAAGAAGAAGAGGAAGAGGAAGAGGAAGAAGAAGAAGAAGAAGAAGAGGAAGAGGAAGAAGAAGAAGAAGAAGAATCAATCAATCAATCAATCAGGAGTGCCAGAAATTGGTACAACGCGCAGGATGGACTAATGCGGCCTATTATGCTAACTCTTAGCTTATTATTAACTAGCATCATCAGGAATCGAAACCCCGATTTCAATGTCTTCACTTCGCTCGTAGGAAAATGGTGTTGTTACCAACTGAGCCATAGGCGATGATCGACGAGTGTGATAATACATCTATACTGTTTCCCCGTTTCGTTTCGGAAATCCTTTATTAAGGTGATTCAGTACGTCGATTCGTCGCCCTCTCAAGGTTATACCGATGATCAAGTTTCTTCCCTCCGACTTAAGAACGAAATCTGACTACATGTCCCTCAAATACTCGAATGGCGAGGCGTCTCTCTCTTTTTCGTGAATCGCTTCCATATACGTTAAAAAGGAATATTTTAATCATAGTAAGAATAATGATGACGACTCGATGTCGTTACTTTTTATTCACAGAAATCACTACACAAAAAGGGATAAATAATTTGTAGTTTGTACACTGCACTCGTTTTTAGAAGACAGAGTCAAAAACTTTCTTTAGAGCACTCTTTCTACAACTACATTAGCGAGGTAAATCTGTCGCCTGGTTCATAAGTTAATCCGAGGGCCACGGTTGCCGTGTCTTTCCAAAGTTACAGATTTTATAAACTAATACATATTAAAAAGGCAAATACTTAAAATATAAAATATCATGATTTCAACTTTAACAAAAATTATATATTTTGGAAAACTGTTTCACACACACAGTTCGAAGTATGGCTATGTCGTATCTTGATTTTCTGTATTTATAAGATATAATAATTATACTTGAACAGATTTATTGAATCTATTTTTAAGTGAAACTAAGTAATTTTGAACATGAATGATTATTATAAGATTTAATGATATGCTCTTAATAAAATGATAGTCTCATTTTTTTTTCCAAGGTAATTTGTCTCTTTTTATTCGTACCAACATCTAAGTTTATTATGAAAATTCCATTCGACTCGCAATAACTTTGAATTAATTTTTATAAAATCTTTTATTTCTTCTAAAATTTTATTCTGGTTTTGTATATTTATAAAGTTTTCACAATAAAAAGCAATAAAAAATTATAAGTAACCTTTTTTAAAGTACGTTCTCTGATTTCATGGATGAAACTATGCAATACAGTACAATATTGTGTACAGAAATTAAATTAAATATGTCCCCTGATTTGGACCGCCTCAAATACCAGACTTCAGTCGCCTGCTCCTATAGCCATCAGTAGTATAGACGCAAAGTGTCAGAGTTGATGCCAATGCCAGAGGAAAAAGAGGTTTGCCAAAGGGGAAAAGAGCATGACGTATACGACGTACACGAGGCATAAGAAACTCCTCCAACATTGTCTTGTAATGTTCAGAGTTTACTGTTACAGCCTCACCGTTATCATCTTCAATATGGTCCAAATATTTGATTCCAAGCTAGTCCGCACCATACATCAATCTTGGGAGTATGCAAGGCTTTTCTTCAAAGCCATCCTGTTTCTGCAAACCACAGTATCTGTAATTGTGCTTGTTGACGAAGCTATTCAAATAAATGTATTCATCACTGAAAAGAATGTTATTCAAATCCAGATCCTTCCTGTTCATCATCTCACTTATGGCTGTACAGAAGTCAGTACGTACTTGCTAATCATTTTCTGTCAGTTTCTGTAAACACTGAACTTCATAGGGATACAGGTGTAGATCTTTCCATAAAATATGCTGAAATTAACAGTTCCGTACTAAGTTTCCTTTCTGCCCTGTTGGGGCTCTGTGTTACTGCTTGGTGTATCAAGTCTCTTGCCTCCTCTGTAGGCGCAGTTACTCGGCGACCAATGTGTCTACAATTTTGGTTATGAACTGTTCCATTATCACTAAACTTCTTCACAATTAAATCAGTTGTCCTCTTTGTTGAAGGACTTCTGTCTGGTAACCGTCTCTGAAACTCTCGAACCACTTGTGTTAAAGATTTTTGTTTTCAAAAAGTGAGGCACAATAAAAGTCCTTCGTGTTCATTGGCTAGCTGGTACATTTTCACCCACCTGTAATATAGTAAAATGTTTAGGAGTTTTTCGACACATTAAAAATTGTTTCATTAAGATAACTTAAATACTAAAAAAGTTATAAGCTGTTAAAGTTGTATTCGTTTTTTTGAACCTCTCTCTCTCTCTCTCTCTCTCTCTCTCTCTCTCTCTCTCTCTCTCTCTCTCTCTCTCTCTCTCTCTCTTTATATATATATATTTATATATATTCATGTAATACACAGTTTCCGTGACTCAGTTGACTGGAGACTGAACTCAGACTCTGAAGGACCAGAGTTTGACTCCCACTTCGTTAGACTGGCGTAAGCTTGCCTTGAGATTTGCGTAAAAATTAAGACGTTAGAGCATTGCTAATATATGTTGATGGGGCGCCATATAAATACCTCTTTTAACGTCGGACTCAGCGTCATATAATTTACAGTGCACATTCGGTGGCCGTTAATCAAACGATTGGTTAGATTAGGGGATGTAGAGGTTGTGTTAAACTTAAAAACTGTAATCAATTGAATGAAAGAGCATATACTGGAATGACATCGAACTGGAATAAGACTGAATTTGGCCACGATGAAATAAAGTCGAATGGGAAGTAAATGGACCGGAACTAAAACAATTCGACTTTATTTCCATTCCATTTATTTCATGTTATTCAACGTTTATTCTGCTTCCAGTTGTAATTAGTTATTATTATTATTATTATATATATATATATATATATATATATATATATATATATATATATATATATATGTCTGTTTGGGTGTGTAAAAATTTACCCTCAAGCAATTATTCCTAAATACAATCAACTAAATACAATAAACAATAAATGTACAATAAACTAAATTCAGCAAACAGCAAACAGAAAAGCAAATAATTCGGAGCAAGTGTAGTTTACACCCCCTGTGGTGCCTAGTGCAGTTTACGTTCCCCTACATTATCCTAGTGTAGTTTACGTTCCCCTACATTATCCTAGTGTAGTTTGCGTTCCCCAACTTTGTCCCCGTATACCTAATCAAATAAAACGTTAAAACTAACGAAAATATTACGATTTACCCTAACCAATCGTCATATATATATATATATATATATATATATATATATATATATATATATGAAAATTATTTCACGAAAGTAACACGTGAAAAATATTTATGATGAATAAAACCACGAAAGAAAGGAAACACAGAATGGTGCTCAAGCGCTTTCGTCTAATGACATCCTCAGGAACACTGAAGTACATATAGTTACAGCTATATATAGGTTACAGACAAAAAAAAAAAAATATATATATATATATATATAATATATATACAATAAACGGAGAAATAAAATTAAAAATTAAAGGATTGTGGGAGGAGCATACAAATTTGTAAGGAAAAGCTATCGATTTTTAGCACAAGATCAAATGAATTGTTTCCAACCAATGTTATAGATAAAAAAAAAAAAAAAAAAAACTACCGATTTTTAGGACATTTGATCTTGTGCTAAAAATCGGTGTTTTTTTTTTTTATCTATAACATTGGTTGGAAACAATTCATTTGATATTGTGCTAAAAATCGATAGTTTTTCCTTACAAATTTGTATGCTCCTCCCACAATCCTTTAATTTTTAATTTTATTTCTCCGTTTGTTGTATATATATATATATAATATATTTTTTTTTTTTTTTTTTTTCTGTAACCTATATATAGGCTGTAACTCTTTATGTACTTCAGTGTTCCTGAGGATGTCATTAGACGAAAGCGCTTGAGCACCATTCTGTGTTTCCTTTCCTTCGTGGTTTTATTCATGATATATATATATATATATATATATATATATATATATATATATACAGTGTATATATAAATTGACGATTGGTTAGGTTAAGTCGTAATATTTTCGTTGGTTTTAAGTTTTTATTTGATGGATTCATTTAAAAAATGTCTCCAAAGATCCTAGTGTAGTTTACGTTCCCCAACTTTGACCTAGTGTAGTTTGTGTCCCCTTTTGCGTCAGGGGGACGTAAACTACACTTGCTCCAATAATTCTAATGCATTGTTTAACCATATGTACAGATGTAATCATAGTATCAAATGGGATAGTTCTAAGGCGCTTGCTAAAACAGAGATATAATTGAAAGGAATATTCTAGAATGTGCATTTATCCATTTTAAAAATAATTTCAATAACAGTGCGGGAATGTATAAAATTGACAATATCCTGTTGAAATATCTTTTGCCTTTAATCAACTCTTGTTAATCATGTACTAATCTTTTTATTTCTCCGTCCCGTTGTACACCTGTGCACCGAGCGCCTCGGTGGTGTAGTGGTTAGCGTCGCTGACTACGAATCCATCGGCCCCGGGTTCGAAACCGGTGACGATAGCCTCAGCCTTCCACACAATAAAAAAAGAAAGTGGTTGGTAGATAAATGGGTTAACCTAGTGGTTAAGACGCTGGGCTGCTGGTGGGGCGTGGTTCGGATTCCACGTTAAACTGTAGGTCTAAGGTGGAGTGACAAGCTTGACCTTCGTCAGAATGAAGAATTCGGGCGGAAGTTAACCAAACGTACATATGTACACGAAAGACCTTGGAATCATTTTTCTTTTTCCCTGTGGATTTGCATCATTTATTAATTTCACGTGTTTAATTGTGAAACTTATCCCATATATAACGGGTGTGCCATAAAAAAATGCACATTTTAAAAAGGCTATAAAATCAACATTTGTCATTTAATTTTAATAAATCTTCTACACAATAAAACATATGTATTTATCTATATGCAAACAAGTTTTCAGACTAAAATATCAAATAATTCAAATTCTATCAACATTTAACGAAAGAGTATGATTTTTTCTACTTAACATGCAAAAATGATTAAACCTTTTTAATATTTTTTTATAAAACTAATTTTTGACGTAAAATTTACCTGAAATTATTAAAAAAATTGTTCGAAATGCTTTCCTTCCATTTCAATAACTTTTTTTATTCTTGGCCGAATTCATCTATGGCTCGATTCACTTGTTCCTGAGGAAGCTCTTCCCATTTTTGAATGATGATCTCGCGTAAATAAGCACATCTTTTATCCTAGTCCTGTAGACTCACTCTGCTAAGTTCTCCCATATTCCGGCCAAGAATAAAAAAGTTATTGAAATGGAAGGAAAGCATTTCGAACAATTTTTTTTAATAATTTCAGGTAAATTTTACGTTAAAAAATAGTTTTGTAAAAAAATATTAAAAAAGTTTAAGAATTTTTGCATGTTAAGTAGAAAAATCATACGCTTTCGTTAAATGTTGATAGAATTTGAATTATTTGATATTTTAGTCTGAAAACTTGTTTGCATATAGATAAATACATGTTTTATTGTGTAGAAGTTTTATTAAAATTAAATGACAAATGTTAATTTTATAGCCTTTTTAAAATGTACACTTTTTTATGGCACACCCGTATATATATATATATATATATATATATATATATATATATATATATATATATATATATATATACACACATTTAACTGCAATGACCACGCAGTATATTAATGTATAGAAACGACGTAAATATAGAGGAGTGTTCTGCACACGAGGAAGAGAAATAACGAACAAATGAAAAATGAGGTGACCGCCCGGGAATCGAACCCAGGACCTTCCGATTGCCGGTCAGACATGCTACCACTACACTACGGGCCTCGATCAGTCAGAAGTCGCAATTCTCCTACATAGGGCAGAAACCAATGCCTTGAGAGGGCACCCTCTATATTTACGTCGTTTCTATACATTAATATACTGCGTGGTCATTGCAGTTAAATGTACATATTCACGATTTGCGAGGGTGCCCTCTCAAGGCATTGGTTTCTGCCCTATGTAGGAGAATTGCGACTTCTGACTGATCGATGCCCGTAGTGTAGTGGTAGCATGTCTGACCGGCAATCGGAAGGTCTTGGGTTCGATTCCCGGGCGGTCACCTCATTTTTCATTTGTTCGTTATTTCTCTTCCTCGTGTGCAGAACACTCCTCTATATTTACGTCGTTTCTATACATTAATATACTGCGTGGTCATTGCAGTTAAATGTACATATTCACGATTTGCGAGGGTGCCCTCTCAAGGCATTGGTTTCTGCCCTATGTAGGAGAATTGCGACTTGACTGATCGAGGCCCGTAGTGTAGTGGTAGCATGTCTGACCGGCAATCGGAAGGTCCTGGGTTCGATTCCCGGGCGGTCACCTCATTTTTCATTTGTTCGTTATTTCTCTTCCTCGTGTGCAGAACACTCCTCTATATTTACGTCGTTTCTATATATATATATATATATGCTAAAAAGAAAAACAAGAAAGTCCGTTAAAGAAGTAAATATAGGTGTTCCGGTCGGAAGTTAACAATTTCAGGACGACTGGTACAAATTGGTAGTGTTTCACATAAACGCATTCATAACAACCCTACAAATATTTCCGGCCTTAAAAGGTTAAGACAAGTCGTTCAGCCGATAAGAGTGTACTCCTTTAGAAGCCTTTTTCCATCCCATAAGAGCTTATAGCTTCCAATATATGAAAAAAAACCTGAAATTAAGAGTAAAATTACCAGTATATTTGATACAAACAAAACGTGTAAACAGCTTATTCGTCATTCATATTTATTTTTATAGATAAACTATTTTTCTTCATTTATAACGATATAATCTCTCGTACTACTTTCACCTCAAGGAACATAGATATTATCTGTTCGGACCATAGGCTATTCCAAGGAAATTTAAAAAAATACACACCTGTGACAAAGTAAAAAAAAAAAAACGAGCCAGACTTTCAAAATTAGTAGTATATTCAAAATTAGAACATAATTTTTTTTTAGTACTGGTAACAGTTTTTTCAATATCTGACGTTTCTAAAAACATTGACCCATACCATCGTTGAGTCTTGTTCTTTGTTGGTTCTACATTCTTCTTACTTTGTCATTCAACCATAGCAACACCGCACTTCTTGGATCAAAGTGTGACACAACTGGCATGTTAATGGCGCTTTGGCTTCTGACGCCCAGGCGATGGCGGGTATTTTCAATAACTTTTTTGCGACAGTTTTTACCGTAGACGTAAATAATGTCCCCGACGTGGATGATATCGTTCCATTTAGTAGCGAGACTATTTTGGATGAAATAACTGTTTACGAGGCTGAGATTGCGCATTATATCGATAGGCTAAAAGTTAGCAAGGCTCCAGGCCCTGACGCTTTTTATCCCAGACATTTGAAAGATTTGAAAGAAGTTATCGTAGGCCCCTTAACGAAGATCTTTAATCAGTCACTCGAAACGGGGATTATTCCTGAAGACTTCAAATTAGCTAACGTCACGCCTATTTTTAAAAAAGGCGACCGCGCGGTAGCTAGCAATTATAGGCCCATTAGCTTAACGTCAATTGTAGGTAAACTTTTGGAATCCGTAGTTAGGGATCGTATTATCGATCACTTAGAAAGTAGAGATTTGATTAATAGTAGTCAGCATGGGTTTCGACGCCATAGGTCTTGTTTAACTAATTTGTTAGAATTTTATAACGAAATAGTGCGCGAATACGATAGGCATAGAGCAGCTGACGTTATTTATTTAGATTTTAAAAAGGCGTTCGATACAGTTCCGCATAGGAGACTAATTGCGAAGGTTAAAGCGCACGGTATACGCGGTCAGGTAGCTAACTGGTTAGAAGAATGGCTTCGTGCTAGGAGACAGAGGGTCGTAGTTGATGGTAGTGAATCAGGGTGGTTAGATGTAGGTAGCGGTGTCCCACAGGGTTCAGTGTTAGGCCCATTGCTATTCGTAATTTACATTAACGACATAGATGTAGGATTGACTAGTAACGTGTCAAAATTCGCGGACGATACTAAAATAGGCGGTAAGGTTGTTAACGAGGACGATAGAAATAGGATTCAAGACGATGTAAATAGGATTATGGAGTGGACAGATAAGTGGCAGATGCAATTTAACGTAGACAAATGTAAAGTTTTGCATATAGGTTCTCGCAACAATAATTACGCGTATACGATGGATGATAGGGAGTTAGCGAGCGTTGACGAGGAAGTAGATTTAGGCGTACGCGTATCTAAAGATTTAAAGGTTAGGAACCAGTGCCTGGAGTCTTGCGCAAAAGCTAATAGGATGTTAAGTTTCATAGCGCGTAATTTCGAATTTCAATCGAAGGATATTATATTGCCCCTTTACAAGTCCCTAGTCAGGCCTCATTTAGAATATGCAGTTCAGTTTTGGTGCCCGTACTTGCGTGAGGATATTGATAGGTTAGAAAGGGTTCAGCGTCGTGCCACGAAACTTATTCCGTCATTGCGCAATAAGCCTTATGAAGATAGGATTAATGAGTTAGACCTGTATTCACTCGAAACTAGGAGATTAAGGGGGGAGCTTATTGAAGTTTTCAAAATCGTTAATAACATCGATAACGTAAATTTTGACAAATTGTTCACTTTTGATAATAGTAATACTCGCAATAACGGATTTAAGTTGCGTGGCAGGCGTTTTATTACTAATATCGCTAAAAACTTCTTTACGTTTAAAGTAATTGATAAATGGAATAATCTTCCCGCGTCAGTCGTTCATTCTACTAGCGTTAATATGTTTAAGAACCGTCTTGACAGACATTTTAAAGGTATTAACGTTGTTTAATTTAAAAAACAACAAAGTTAGCAACAGAAGCTCTGGTGGTGGTGCTCGAGGATGAGTCTGTTGACGATGAATGCCAGCTTGTGACATGCCAGCGTGTGATGCCAGCAATAAAATTATTAAAAAAATAAAAAATAAATTAGACTAACACGAATGTAGATGTAGCTCATAGCGTAAACTAACCCATTTTTTGTTTAACTTACCTACTTTTTTTTTTTTCTCCTCTCCTTACTTTGCATGTCTCTAACTCTTTTCTTGCATGTTTGTAGTTTGCATGGTATGGCAGTGAGTTAAGACTGTGTTTGCATGGTTTGTAAGCGTTCTTATTTTACTTCTTTTCATCTTTCACCCCTCTCCTATTCTCTCCGACTATTTTTCTGACTTGTCGGCAGTGGCCGGCGGATGATGATGGTGAGACACTTTTCCTCTTTTTCTGAATGAATGTTAACCCATGAGTGATAGGTGTTGCTCTTACTTAACCCCTTATTCTCTTCTCTTCTCTTAACCCGCTACTCTTTCCTTTCTCTCGGGCTAACCTTAGAGTGGATCTTAGGGTCTTTGTTACCCTTAGCTTCTGTAGATCTGTAGATCTGAAGACAGCTGTGAACGATCGGCTGTTTTGAGAACATTATAAGACTTAATGAGTCTTTCCACATCTGCTGGATGCGGTTTTGCTGCAACAGTCCGACCAAGTGCAAGGATCAACATATCAAATTCCTGATTTTCTAACAGCAGAAGTCTTTTCATCAAGTTTGAAGTTCCAATACTTGAAACACTAGGTAATACAAAAGCATCTCTGTACTGTAGTGCAAATGTTACTAAGTCAAGATCTGGAATAATGAAAGCATGGCATTCATTCAATTGTAATTCAGTCACTGAGGAATCTAAACTTCTCAAGGGGCTCAACAACTTTAAACGATCAGAATCAAAAGCATATCTTTCTTTTAGGAAGTTTATCAAATATAAATCAGGGGTCCGGTCCGGGATAACAGGAAAGTACCATATTTTATATCAAATTTTATAAATATTTAGGAAAAATAATGTACTTTAATATTCTCTTTATTTTATTAGTTACCTATATATTAGTGTACTCCAACTCAATACCTGGCGTCCTGGCGTCGGAATATAGTAGGTTTTGCAAGCATTATCGTAGAAGTCGTACATGCACTGAGAACCGCTATAGTCGGCATTGACTTACCTTCGTCACCGTCGGTTTCATACGATATACCAGTGATATCCTAAATATATTTTATCATTCTAAAATAGAAAATAGGTTAATTGAGTTGTTACTACGTAAATATCATTTTTGAAATGTAGTGAATCTGATGAGTTCAGCGCACAGTTGATAAAGTTTTCGTATTACATATATATTTTAATGCATTATTTTAAACGTTACAGAAATGCCACACATGTCCATATGGGGATATTATTAATTAATTAATTAATTAAATTTAATAATACACAAATTTAATAATGCACATTTTGTGTATTAATACACGCTAAAATAGCCGATGGTTCGGACACGATAATTATGTTGCTTAATCACTATAAGGAACCAGTGAAGGCACTGTGCTCGGGGGTTCGAACCATAATGATGTTGGTAATAATAATAATAAAAATAACAATAATAATATTAAAACAGGAGTTACAGCAATGGGCCACATCAGTTGGCCTGAGCGCTGCGCAAGTTTCTGCTCTCCTGAATGATTAATATTATCGTATAAGGCCTTTCAGTTACCTTAATCATTATAACCCCATTGAATAACTACATCTGAGTTTTTACAGGACGTTTCTCTATGAACCAACTTTAATTGTCATTGTTCCATATTATTTCCATTATTATACTCTAACAATACAATAATACACAGTGTATATATATATATATGATGAATAAAACCACGAAGGGAAAAGAAACACAAAGGGGTGCTCAAGCGCTTTCGTCTAATGACATCCTCAGGAACACTGGAGTGAAAGGACAGATCAAGGCAATATATAGGTTACAAAAATAAACATACATACATACATATTCATATATATATACATATATATATATATATATATATATATACATATACACATATACATATATATATATACATATATATAGTAAGCATAGAAAAAATTGTGGGAGGAACAAACAACATTTGTATGGGAAATTGACACTTTTAGCACTTCGGCCGACATTCAATATAAATTCAAAAGGCTTGTTTATGAAACAGGTCACAAAAGAATAAAGAAATAAAAATAAATATAAATATAAATTGAGAAAAAATTAATTACAAAATAGTGCCTCAGTGATATATATGTCACAGCCGAAATAACCATAAAGAAATAAACCGACAAATAAAAAACACAAATATATATATATATATATATATATATATATATATATAATATAGTAGTAAAGAAAAATTGTGGGAGGATAAACACATTTGTATGGGAAAATGACACTTTTAGCACTTTGGCCGACCTTCAATATAAATTCAAATGGCTGTTTATGGAACAGGTCCCAAAAAGAATAAAGAAATAAAAATAAATATAAATATAAATAAAAAAAAAAAAAAAAAAAAAAAATTACAAAATAATGCCTTAGTGATATATATGTCACAGCCTAAATAACCATAAAGAAATAAACCAACAGATAAAAAACCAAAAATTGTAAGTGGAGTCTACAAATTCAAGCTCAAAAGGGAAGTTTACAATCAATTTAATAGATGATGCCAAATTGATATACAGGGTGGTGCAAAAGTCTGGACCCATAGGCGGTTTATATGGAAAAAAGTGTGGCCTGCAGGAATTTATTATGAAGTGAAATTTAATTAACCATACACCAGTGACTAAATTATGTTAAATTTAACGTTCTACGTAGTTCAGAATTTACAATAAGTGTTCGAATTGATGTCCATCTTCTTCCAAACACTCCTTCTTTTGCGTACAAAAGCACAAGCTCTATTCTTTCTGCTATTGTTAACTTCTCTGCCATAGGGTAACAATCTGAAAAATATTTAGTAAAATTATAAACAAAAATTAAATTATAAAAACTATTATAAAAATCGAGATATTTTTTATATAGTAAATTGCCTAGGGTCCAGACTTTTGCACCACCCTGTATATGTCACAAAGAAATAAAGAAATAAAAAAAAAAAAAATAATAATAAAAATAATAAAAAATAATAAATTGAAAAATAAATTTTAAGAGAGGCACACCAATTTATAAGGGAAAAATTACCAAAGGTTTTTTAGTTATTGTCTGAATCATGCATATTATGGTCACAAACGAATAAAAAAGTACAAGTAAATATAAATTGAAAAACAAAATGATGCCTAGATGATATATAAAGAACCATAAAAATATATACAACATATATACGGTATATATACGAAATATAAACGCAAAATATACAGAATATATATATATATGCATAAGGGAAAAAATTACCAAAGATTTGTTTTATAATTATTGTCTGAAAAAACGGTAGGTCGCAAAAGAATAAAGAAATAGAAATAAATATAAATTGAAAAAATTACAAATAATACAACTACACATGTATACCCGCATAACCAAAATATATACATATACAATTATATACATACATATATACAAACACACACACACACATATATACATATATATATACACATACAAGCTTGACCTTCGCGAAATGAGAAATCATCGCGCAGAACCTTTGTAAGGTTGTAAGGTTAGGTAAGGTACATACACATATATACATATATATATATATATATATATATATATATATATACACATATATATACACATACATACATACATATACATATACACACATACATACATACATATACATATACACACATATACATACACACACATTTAACTGCAATGACCACGCACATATGTGCGTGTTCATAGGGATAGCCCGGGTTTTAAGTTTAGTATCTATCGGAAAAAACAAACAATTTGTCCTACGTACACTTTTACTCTGGACATGACACCCCTATTAAAAAGGCCATATTTTCCTCAATGTTTCTCCGCGCTCTTAGGATCGCCAGTCCGGAATACATCGATGCCGAATTGGAAAATATCAACGGTATTGGAAGTGAGTTGTGTTACCCATCTGCGTTCATGGAATCTTGTCTTAATAAGGCTAAACGAACCTTCTATCGTGTGAATAATAACACTCGCACCTTGTCAAAGAATATTTTAGTACTTCCATTTTTCCCGGGCTTCTTAGGCATTGCTAATGTACTTAAACTTTTGGATATCACTGTAGTTTTTTCATATAACAATATTGTGAAAAAAATCATAGTAAAAAATAGCCCTACCAATAATTTAGGCATTATCTATAAAATTGGGTGTAAGCAATGTGATTCCTTTTACATAGGTCAGACGGGAAAGGATTTGCAAACGCGTGTAAAACAGCATCAATATTCCGGTAGAACGGGACAGTTGTCCAGTGCCCTTTTTGTCCATTTGTCAGAGTTATCCCATTGTATTGATTGGAATAATGCTTCAGTTTTGTTTCACTCTAGCAACATTGTTAATAGAAATATTCTTCAGTCGGCTATAATTCAACTTACAAATAACCTTAACATGAGTAAAGGTCTGTTTCAACTCGATCCCGTTGCTCTGAATTCCTTCAGAATGGATTTAAACAAAAAGGGCAGGTTGTTAAATCTTTGGTAAAAATTTGTTTTTGTCTTTGTTTCCTTATAAATCTGTAGGTTTCTCTTACAATTTTATTTTTCAATTTTTTGCTGTATGCGTGTATGTGTATGTATGTATGTGTATGTGAGTATGTGCGTGGTCATTGCAGTTAAATGTGTGTGTATGTATATGTGTGTATATGTATATGTATGTATGTATGTGTGTATATGTATATGTATGTATGTATGTGTATATATATGTGTGTATATATATATATATATGTATAATGTGTATGTACCTTACCTTACCTTACAACCTTACAAAGGTTCTGCGCGATGATTTCTCATTTCGCGAAGGTCAAGCTTGTATGTATATATATATTATATATGTATATAAATATATATATATATATATATATATATATATATATATATATATATATATATATGTGTGTGTGTGTGTTTGTATATATGTATGTATATGTATATATATTTGGTTATGCGGGTATACATGTGTAGTTGTATTATTTGTAATTTTTTCAATTTATATTTATTTCTATTTCTTTATTCTTTTGCGACCTACCGTTTTTTCAGACAATAATTATAAAAACAAATCTTTGGTAATTTTTTCCCTTATGCATATATATATATATATATTCTGTATATATTGCGTTTATATTTCGTATATATACCGTATATATGTTGTATATATTTTTATGGTTCTTATATATCATCTAGGCATCATTTGTTTTCCAATTTATATTTACTTGTACTTTTTTATTCGTTTGTGACCATAATATGCATGATTCAGACAATAACTAAAAAACCTTTGGTAATTTTTCCCTTATAAATTGGTGTGCCTCTCTTAAAATTTATTTTTCAATTTATTAATATTATTTTTATTATTTTTTAATTTTTTTTTTTTTTTTGTTTATTTCTTATTTCTTTGTGACATATATATCAATTTGGCATCATCTATTAAATTGATTGTAAACTTCCCTTTTGAGCTTGAATTTGTAGACTCCACTTACAATTTTTGGTTTTTATCGTTGGTTTATTTCTTTATGGTTATTTAGGCTGTGACATATACGTACAGGGTGGGCGGAAAGTAGCTCCCTATTTTGGATTGGTAAAAAAATACGTATATTATCCATTTATTTCAGAAGAAATAATATGAAAAGGTAGGCATACATGGTAGGTTTTCTCTAAAATTCAATGTGGGCTCCAACTCTTTCCACCAGCTTCTGGAGCCGCCCAGGAATGGCGTCCACTGACTTTAGCAGGAACTCTGGCGGGATGGAGGACATGACTTCCCGAATTCGGTCCTCCAGTTCTTCCAATGTCCTCGGTTTGGTGCGGTAGACTTCTTCCTTTACCCACCCCCAAAGAAAGAAGTCGCACGGTGTCAAGTCGGGCTCCTGGCTGGCCACTGATGTGGACCACGACGACCCATCCAACGTCCGGAAGTGGGCATCCAGCCACTCACGGACACAAGAGCGAAGTGCTGAGCGGTACCTTGCTATGTTGCGAAACGAGGTCTGGCCGGTTGTCAGCACATGGGAGAACATCGACGATCTGATATTTATGCAAGATGACGCCCTCCGCACTTCGCTCTTGTTGTCCGTGAGTGGCTGGATGCCCACTTCCCTGGGCGTTGGATGGGTCGTCGTGGTCCACATCAATGGCCAGCCAGGAGCCCCGACTTGACACCGTGCGACTTCTTTCTTTGGGGGTGGGTAAAGGAAGAAGTCTACCGC
>JAJOZX010003906.1:182500-300000 GCA_023014485.1 Bathynomus jamesi
TAAAAAAAATCACTGTAAAACTTACTATGGAAACGCAATGAAATGAAAGGTATAATTACATTCCCAAACTATTCTGATAAACTAAAAAATAATAATTAGGTTTCATTTAATTTGATTAAATATGTTGATGAATTACAAAAAGTGTTGCATCTACTAGTTCCCTTAAATCAGTAAATAAAACAGTGGTAAAATACAAAGATTTTATTTCTTAAATAATTTGGGTACATTTTTAATAATATATATATATTATTTGTAAACATTTTGTAAACTGCAATTATCTTTTGTTTAAGAGCCTCGGTTCCCCATCGGAAGGGGACCATAAATGTCTCCTCTTCTGGCTGACCCGCTACCAGTAACGGGAACGCAGACCCAGGCGAGAGGCTGGTTCTGCTACTACCCATTCCAGATGTCCTGGACCTCTGCCTGATTTACTTTTCATAAACTGCAACATTCGTGGCTTTTCCTCAAATTTCCAATCTGCTGAGCACCAACTCTCCTCCTCTAGACTCACCTTATCCTTCTCACTGAAACTCGGGTGTCTGAGAGGGTAACAGCAACCCTTTCTCTGTACTTCCTACTTTCTCTATACTCAATTTCATTCATGGCACAAATTCTTAATTTACCAACTGCCCTTCTTCAGTTTTTATCCTTCTCTCTGTGTTTTTTCTTCTGATTTCCTTTCTGGCCGATCTATAGCTGCGATTATAAATGGCCACTCTTCTTCGCCAAAAATTCTTAATATTGGTGTTCCTCAGGGTTCTGTCCTATCACCCACTCTCTTCTTTCCTTTATCAACGATTTTTCAAGTCACACTTCCTGTCTTATCTACTCCTATACCAATGATTACACACTTCACTTCCTCATCCATTTTGAAAAGCGTCCCTCTCAACAGTTACTCTATTCTTCGCGTGGGACAGCTATGCCGCACCGGACTTCTGCTCTTTTTCCCATCTCTGATTGGGGCAGAAAAAACTTTATGACTATCACTGCCTCAAAATCCAAGTTCCTCCCTCTGTCTACTCGTGATAATCTTCCAAACGACTATCCGATTATCTTCAACAATGCACAACTCAATTCTTTCTCTTCTCTTAACATACTATGTGTTTCCTTGTGAGTTTTCGTGGAAGGATCACATATACTTTCTGAAACAGCTTCTAAGATGTTAAGTGTTCTGTACCGGCTCCGCAGTTTCTTCATCCCTGCTCAGTTGCTGTCTCTGTACAGGGGTCTTGCGAACCGCTATATGGAGTACGCTTCTCATGGATACGGTGGCTCAACCCACACAACTCTACCTGGCTGGATGGAATCAAAGGTTTTTCGTCTCATTAGTCCCGCGCCTCTTACTGACTGTCTTCAACCTATCTCTGTTCGCCGCAATTTTGCCTCACTCTCCTTTAATATCACTATTAAACGGACACTACTCTTCTGAACTCTCTCATCGCATGCCTCCTCCTTTGCGGACAGTTTGCAGTGCCAGAATTTCAACATATTCGCATTCCTTTTCCGTCCAGCTCTCTAATGTAAGCTTAATTAGCATTCTCATTCATTCATCTACTCAACCGGTGGACTCTGGAACAATCTTCCTCAATCCATCTTTCCCCCTATATATGACTTCCATTCTTTCAAATACAGAGTGGCCAGTGCCGATGACCTTGAACCTTGATTTTGGTTCTCTCCTCCTCCTATCGGGGGAGGAATTTTTGTGAGCGCTCGCCCTTAGCAAATCTTTCCTACATAAAATTGAAAATATATATGTTACACACAGACCGTGCCTGGAACAAGGAACTCTTCTGGGAAAATTAAATTCACTATAGTCTGAATAAGTAATGGTAAATGACAAATACTACAGTTTTTCTTTTTCATGATGGAAGTCCAACATGGGCAACGGGTCACTAGCAAAGAGGCCCCAAAATATAACTCCCCTCACCAGCTATCTGCTAAGCAGATAGGATTCAACTTTGGGACAGGATCTGATGTTTAAAGCTGCCTACACAGCTAAGTTTAAGTCTTGGATTTTGGCAAAAAATACAATAGTTACCGCTTTTTCTATGATATATTCAATCCGACTTAAATGCAACGAGTTTCTTGTTTATATTGAGGGTCTGAATGTAGTTGTCTAGACAGCTTTAAACCCTAGACCCTGTCCCAAAGCTGGGTCCTATCTGCTTAACAGATAGCTGGTGAGGGAAGCTACATTTCGGGGCCTCTTTGCTAGTGATCCGTTACTGACGTTGGGTTTACATCATGAAAAAGAAAAACTTTAGTATATGTCACTTACCATTACTTATTCGGACTATAGTGGATTTAATTTTCCCAGAAGAGTCCCTTGTTCCATGCATGGTCTCTGTGTAACATAAAAGTTTCTCGGGGACCAGTCTGAGTTGTAGCATATATACATATATAATATATATATAATATATATATATATATATATGTAAAGAACGACGCTTTGTATAGGAGAATATTCCGCGCAAGACGAGAGCGAAAGAACGAAACAAATGAAAAAATGAGGTAACCACCCGGGAATCGAACCCGGGATCTTCCGATTGCCGGTCAGATATGATAACCATTACCGGCAATCGGAAGATCCCGGGTTCGATTCCCGGGTGGTTACCTCATTTTTTCATTTGTTTCGTTCTTTCGCTCTCGTCTTGCGCGGAATATTCTCCTATACAAAGCGTCGTTCTTTACGTTAATTATACTGCGTGTTTGCAGTTATAATGTATATATATATAAGGGAATGAACTCAGAATGGTACCCTGAGTTTTTTATGATACACACAGACCGTGCATGGAACAAGGAACGCTTCTGGGATAATTAAAACCACTATAGTCCGAATAAGTAATGGTAAATGACAAATACCATAGTTTTTCTTTTTCATGATGCTAGCCCGACGTGGGCAACGGGTCACTCGCAAAGAGGTCCCATAAATATAGCTTCCCTCACCAGCTATCTGCAAAGCAGACAGGATCCAGCTTTGGGACATGGATCTAGGGTTTAAAGCACCTAGCCCTGCTACATTTAGAACCTCAATATAAGCAAAGGACTCGCTGCCTTCACGTCAGATTGATACATCAAAGAAAAAGGGGTAACTATTATATTTTTAGCCAAAAACCAAAACTTAAACCTCAACTGGCAGAATTGAGCGTCCACTTTTCAAGGCAATAACATGTCCGTTTCAGATGGAATGAACTCAGAATGGTACCCTGAGTTTTTTATGATACACACAGACCGTGCATGGAACAAGGAACTCTTCTGGGATAATTAAATCCACTATAGTTACCCCTTTTTCTTTGGTGTATTCAATCTGACGTGAAGACAGCGAGTCTTTTGCTTATATTGAGGTTCTAAATGTAGCAGGGCTAGGCTGCTTTAAACCCTAGATCCATGTCCAAAGCTGGATCCTGTCTGCTTTGCAGATAGCTGGTGAGGGAAGCTATATTTATGGGACCTCTTCGCGAGTGACCCGTTGCCCACGTCGGGCTAGCATCATGAAAAAGAAAAACTATGGTATTCGTCATTTACCATTACTTATTCGGACTATAGTGGATTTAATTATCCCAGAAGAGTTCCTTGTTCCATGCACGGTCTGTGTGTAATTTATATATATATATATATATATATATATACAGGGTGGCGGAAAAGTAGCTCCCTATTTTGGATGGTAAAAAAATACGTATATTATCCATTTATTTCAGAAGAAATAATATGAAAAGGTAGGCATACATGGTAGGTTTTCTCTAAAATTCAATGTGGGCTCCAACTCTTTCCACCAGCTTCTGGAGCCGCCCAGGAATGGCGTCCACTGACTTTAGCAGGAATCCGACGGGATGGAGGACATGACTTCCGAATTCGGTCCTCCAGTTCTTCCAATGTCCTCGGTTTGGTGCGGTAGACTTCTTCCTTTACCCACCCCCAAAGAAAGAAGTCGCACGGTTACCGCTGAAAAACGGCAGAATCGGTTCAGTGTAACGTGTGGTGTGGTATGACCTCAGATCAGGTTGTGGGCCCGTTCCTTCTGCGCAACACCATGAATGCTGAGCGGTACCTTGCTATGTTGGAAACGAGGTCTGGCCGGTTGTCAGCACATGGGAGAACATCGACGATCTGATATTTATGCAAGATGGCGCCCTCCGCACTTCTTGTCCGTGAGTGGCTGGATGCCACTTCCCTGGGCGTTGGATGGGTCGTCGTGGTCCACATCAATGGCCAGCCAGGAGCCCCGACTTGACACCGTGCGACTTCTTTCTTTGGGGGTGGGTAAAGGAAGAAGTCTATCGCACCAAACCGAGGACATTGGAAGAACTGGAGGACCGAATTCGGGAAGTCATGTCCTCCATCCCGCCGAGTTCCTGCTAAAGTCAGTGGACGCATTCTGGGCGGCTCCAGAAGCTGGTGGAAAGAGTTGGAGCCCACATTGAATTTTAGAGAAAACCTACCATGTATGCCTACCTTTCATATTATTTCTTCTGAAATAAATGGATAATATACGTATTTTTTACCAATCCAAAATAGGGAGCTACTTTCCGCCCACCCTGTATATAATAATATATGTGTGTGTGTGTGTGTGTGTGTAAAAATGACACTGAATAATTCCTATATTCTTATATTCATTCGTATAATTCTTATATAATTCGTATATTTATATAATTCTTATATCTGTATGATCCTTATATTCATTATACTCATATAATACTTATATTTGTATACATTTATATTTTTATATTCATTTTAACAATAGAGTCCAAATTCGTATAACGATGACGAAGTTCGGATAAAATTTTTCATTCGCTTTCTATTTTATTTCTGCTGAACAATTGGTGAATTATTTCTTTTTAAATTGCTTAATCATTCGTTTAGATTTAGCTTAATAATGAAACCTGATTAAATTTTGTAGTGTTCATTTTCTGTATACATTCTCTCTTCGTTATAAAAGATGAAGTTATGTCTTGCCTAAACGTTTAATTTAAAATCTTAAGCCTTTAGTTTTTGCTCATATGCATGTTTAAGTGTAATTCATATTAAAATGCATATTTCAATTTCCATTTCTAGTTAACTCGGCTGATCATGATAACACCAGATCTGTCAATATGCGGTTTAAGATAAAAATATGGCTTCATCTTCAAATATCTTGCTTATCTGTTTAGACGTTGCCACAGCTAAAATATTTACCTTATCTTCAAATATTGTGCAAAAATAATGCAGCCTATAGAGAATAAAAACTAAACAAGTCAACATTAAATAATAATGATGCCCACAAAATTTGGGTATATAATAAACCCATGTAAATTTTCAAATTGATATTCTGATTATTCTGATTAACTGATCTAACTTAGAGGTTGAGTATTACTTGTAACATTTTAGCAGTAAAACTACAGTAAGAGAAAGTCTTTATCTTCTCCTTCGAGCCTTGCTCTCTTCAGAGAACTTAGTCTTAAATAGAGAAAAATAATGTCCCGATCCGTTACAAGAAGAATCGGGGAAGCTTCAGAGAATTTAATCAGCTTCACAGAATCCTCCGATCCACTATAAGAAGAAATCGGAGAGTAGTATAGAAGAAAACTACTGCGATTCCCTATATGGTACCAGCTACTCCAAAGTAACAAATCCGTTGCGGCCACCTAACCAGAACCCCCTCGTCAACTTCGAAACGACCAAGGCCACAGACGGAGAGGTTAAACATATTATATATATATATATATATATATATACCCATATGTCCCACAAAAAGTACACCCAACTTTAGATTGTACTAACTCCTCCAAAAATTGAGCTATTTTGGATCTGTTTGTTGATTTAATATAGCAAATATTCTTTGTTAACGTTCAAAATTTATTCATATTTAAACGATTTAGTGTTTAAGCATCTGCTTTAACTGAAGAGTACAGCAAAATGGGTTGCGCGGAATGATCATTTCTCCCAGCCAGATAGCTCCTCTTGCTTAAACCAATGTGCTACTTTTACGTCGAAGGATATTGCAAATATTTTTTTAAATAATTCGAACTCTTGTATCTAAGATACGAGTCATACATATAAATGAAGAATCTGAATTACTAAATTATAAATAACTTTGAAACCCTTATCATGCAGTTTACACGAAGGCAGCGCGTTCTCATGGTCACAACTTATCTGCAAACTAAAAGCTTAAAACAAGTTCAGAATACCTTCGAACTGCAATTTCCGATAGAGCTTCTCCAACTAAACATACAATTTTGAAGAATGTTCGGAAATACAAAGAAGAAGGAACGGTCCTCAATTTGAACAAAGGACGTTCAGGCCATCCGAAGACGGCAAGAACAGACGAGAACATTCAGCATGTTCGGCATTTATTAGAGAGACATCCAAAAGTGTCCACCAGGCGAAATGGTACAGAACTCTCACGCATGTCATTTCATCGAATAGCTCGTGAGGATTGAATTTACCCATACAGAATGGAAATTCGACATCACTCATTGAAGGAGATCTACCTCGCCGCCCAAGATTCGCCCAGTGGTTTCTTGAAAAACCAAAAAGATTCACGGAACAATTAGTGGTTGGAAATGAGGCGGCCTTTTTTATGAATGGTCTAGTGAACAGACAAATCTGCCGTTCAGTATGCACCAAAAAATCATCCACCTGACAATCATATCTACGAAAAGAATAACTCTAGACAAAAACTGTCTCTCTGGGTAGGACTGTGCGGTAATGGAGCGGTAATTCGCCCGGTCTTTTACGATGGTAATCTAAATGGTGAAGCTTACCTAGAAATGATAGACCGAGAAATCCTTCCACAAATACGTATTACTTATGGAAACCGATTTAATCGTATTTGGTGGGTGCAAGACGGAGCTCCTGCTCACAGGAGAGTTATTGTGAAGGAACGCTTGCAGGAAGTCTTCCACCAAAGAGTAATTGCTACAGGCCATGACATTGAAGGCCTCCAGAAGCCCTGACTGACCCGTGTGATTACTTTTTATAGGGGTCATTTGAAAAATAGAGTATTTGCATCACAACCTATCAATTTAGATGATTTGAGGCTCGCATCACAGCTGAAATCAACTTGTTAAAGACAATCCAGATCTTATCAAAAGAGTGATGGGGAAGATGAGAGCTCGACTCAGATTTGTATCGATAGAATGGCGGTCATGTTGAAAGAAAACGAAACTAAGCATAACTTTTGCAATAAGGAATAAAGAAAAATCTGCTTTGTATCTTATTAAAATTATGTTAAAGTATCTATTATTATGTATTTGTCTTTTCATTACATCGATAGCACACACATTATTTTTTCATGACCAATTTTGCGCAATCCATTTTGGTACCCTTCAGTTAAAAGCAGATGCTTAAACACTAAATCGTTTAAACATGAATAAATTTGAACGTTAACAAAGAATAATTTGCTCTATTAAATCAAACAAACAGATCCAAAATATCTCAATTTTTGGAGAGTTAGTACAATCCAAAGTTGGGTGTACTTTTTTGTGGGACATATGGTATGTATATATGTATATATATATATATATATATATATATATATATATATATGTGTGTGTGTGTATATACATATTATATATAATATATATATATATATATATATATATATATATATATATATATATATGCGCGATGCAGATTTGTCTGCGTTTCAGCCAGTGCACTTGACCTAACGCATGCGACCAATAACATTTTAAATCCAGCTCAGCTGCCCAGCCACAACGTTCTTCTCGAGACATTCTGAAGTTATTCAGAGCAAAAATTTAAATCCCGATAGATGTATCGGAAAATATATTCATGTGTAAGTGAATATAAAATAGAGAAAATGGTTCTGCTAAAAGACAACTTTGGTAAGTTTCTATTTTTGCAGTTTTACCGAATTTAGTGTTGTTGTTGTTGTTGTTGTTTAGCCGATCAGCCCACCCTGATCGAGCAAGCCGGCGGCACGCAGGTAACCGATCGCCCTCTCCGGAGTGGACCAGAGGTTCAGCGCACTCGTGATGTTGTGTTGTGTTCGTTGTTGTGCTAGAGCGGTACAGTCCGTCATAATGTGTTCAATTGTTTGTGGTGTGTCTTGGCACAGGTGGCAGGTGTCGTCTATGGAGTTGTCTAGTCTGTGTTTATATGTCCATAAGTTGGGGTGATGTCCACATCGGAATCGTGCTAAGTTAACTCGATCCGATCTGCTCAGGCTGATCTCTGACCTGTTAATGGCGGCGGCTTCGCACCTAGGACCGCATTCGGACCGAGTCGTGTCAGTGCTTTGTGGGTTAGGTGTGTGTGTATGTGTTTTCTGTACTGTGTGATGTCTGTGGGGCATGGTATGGAATGGAGTATTTGGTTATAATGTCTCTCTGGTGTTACCTTAATGGTGCGAGGTGTTGGTGCATGATTGTACATGTAGTGGCAAGGGTGTTGTGGGTTAGTTGTCGCTGCTGCCATGAATTGTGTTCCCTCATGTCTAAATGTTCCCTAACTTTTAGTATTTTTGTTTCTGTGTGCAGGTGTTCTATTGGTGTTGTTTGAGTGCATCCTGTAATGATACGAAGTGCGTTGTTTTGTATTGTTTGTAAGGTGTTTATGTGTGTGTTTGAGATAATGGGTGCCCAGCATGGGCTAGCATAGTCCATAACTGAGCGAATATATTGTTTGTAGATGAGTGATGTTGTTTCCTGCTGGTGTCCAAAGTTTGTGCCTGTTAGTACCCTAAGCGTGTTAAGTCTTGACGTACATTTGTTTTTAATGTCCTGAATGTGGTTTGCAAAAGAAAATGATGTGTTGTATGCGACACCTAGTATTTTGGTTATGTGAGTGTGTGGAATGTTGATGTTGTTTAGTGTAAGTTGTGGAATTACCTGGTGTTCTTTTGTGTTGCTTGTAAGCAAGGTGATGGTTGATTTTGTGGGCGCTACTTTGAGTCTATTGTGTGTGAGCCAGTCTTGTATACTGTTTATGTATGTTTGTAGGTTATTTGTAGCGGTGTCGATGTTGTTGTGGGTGGATGTTAGAGTGATATCATCTGCATATGATGATAAGGTAAGCTTGTTATCTATGGGTGTTGGAATGTCATGCATGTATAAGTTGAAGAGTGTTGGTGAGAGAACAGAGCCTTGAGGGACCCCGTTCGGAAAAAGCTTGTTTTTGGATGACTTGCCATTAAATGTGACATGTGAGTATCTTCCTGAGAGATAGTTGCTCAGCCACCTTTTGGTGTTATTGTGCATGTTTGTGTTGAGTATTTTATTTATGAGAGGGAAGCGTGGGATAGCATCAAATGCTTTACTAATGTCTATTGTTGCTAATAGTGTACGTTGAGCTGGTCTTCTAGAGTTGATGCCATCCATGATGTGCTGCGTCAGGTTAGTGAGTAATGTCGTGGTTGAGTGGTGAGGTCTGAATCCATGTTGAGTAGGCGATAGTGGTATGTGTGGGTTGGTGATTTGTAAGATTAGTCTTTCTGTTACTTTGGAAGGTGTGCATAGTAAAGTAATGGGTCTATAGGAAGCTGGTTCTGTTGGATTTTTGTTTGGTTTGAGTAGTGTAATAATTTTACCTTGTTTCCATATGTCAGGAATAATACAGTGTTGGTATGAATATGTGCTGATATTTGTGAGAGCTAGTATTCCTTGTGGGCCCAAGTGTTTAAGGTGTATGTTAGATATGTTTCTGGTCCAGTAGCCTTCAAATTTTAATGTTTTTGATGATCTTGGTGGTCTGGTCTGTATTGAAGGGTGTAATGGTCGTGTCGAGTCTGTAGGTTTTCTTGTGTCTGGCTGTTTGTTTGTCTGCGTGTTTCTGGTTGTTGTCTCTGTTTAAGTGACTTATCTTTGCGTAGTGATTAACTAGAATGTTAGCTTGTTGTGTGTATGTTAGGATATTATTTTGGCTGCGACAGATAGCCGCGTGTGAGGTGTGAATGCCGCTGTTAGAGTGGGTAATGCTGTTTATAGTCTTGTATAGCCTGTATGTATCTGTGGAGTGGTTTAGTGTTGTTATGAATTCCCTGAATGTTTCTGTTTGTTTTTCTTTGAGTTTGTTGTTTATTTCTGTGTTGAGCTGTTGTATCTGCTGCTTTATGGCTTCTGTGTGTGGTGTTTGTGTGTTATGTTTGAGGTTGTTACGTTGCCTTATGAGGTGGGCTATTTCTCTAGTGTAATTTGGGTTGTATTTCCTAATGTTGCCCTTGGGTATGTATTTGTTTGCATTATTGATAATCTGATTAAATGTCTTGAGTGTTGTATCGATGTTTATGATGGGTGTGCTGTTTAATGTGGTGAATTGTTCCTCAGTCTGTATTTTGAACTGTTCCCAATCAGCTTTCTTGTAATTTCTGTAAGTGTGCCTAAGGCTGTTGGGGCAGAGTGTAGAATGTGTTGTAATGATGATGGGCAGGTGGTCTGATGACAGTTGTTTTTCTGTTCTCCATTGTGTATGTGTTGCTAGTGAGGGGGAACAGAACGTTATGTCTGGGGAGGAGTTTGAGTATCCTGCTTGATGTGGTATGTGTGTATGTTCTTCTGTATTGTTAAGAATGAAGAGGCTGTTTAGTTGTGTGGCTATGTTGGCGCCTCTGGTGTTGTTTTGGTTGTGCAGGTACCAACTAGTGTCTTTGGCGTTGAAGTCTCCTCCTAAGATGACATTAGTGAGAGAGGCAAGATTGTGTAACTGTGGATTGTAATTGGCTGGCACCTGAGGTGAACTATCTGGTGGGATCAGGATATACTGCGGAATAGTGATTAACCAGGGTTCAGACAATGAAGACGCACCGATAGATGTCCCACTGAGTTGAATAACAGTTATTGCGTTATTAAATTGTATGTAGTGCATTTCTTTATTTATATGGTAGGACTATTGGTCATATTAGAGGATTACAGTTTACTTGTAAAATAAAGTCCTCCGAAGAGACGAAGGTAATCATAGAAACCTAAGCCCATATACAGGGAGTTTCAGGAGGAAAGGTCAATACTTCGGGAGGTGATATTATCGGTCATTGTGAGAAAAAAAGTTCATATGAACATGTGTCTAATTCTGAATGGTTACGGAGATAGAGCTGTTTGAATCTACAAATACAAAAACATTGTTAATGGTAATCAAGAAAGAGAAACCAATTACTGTTTCTAACATTTAATGTTTAAACATTGGCATTTTGAATGGTATCAGATACAGAAATGACAAATTTGTTACAGTTTACAATACGTTTTCGAAAATCCCACCGTCAACCTCAATGCACTTTGCAACTCGTGTGCGAAGATCTCGTGTTGTTCATCTGAGTTGATCTTGACGTTCCTTTATGCGGGCAGCAGCATCCAAAATGCGCGCGAGCAATTCGTCTCGTGTATCCACCTTTCTTTTGTAAACTTGACTTTTCATCCACCCACACAAACAATAATCTAACGGAGAGAGGTCTGGAGACCTTGGTGGCCATTGAATGGGACCACCGCGGCCGATCCAACGACCAGGGAAAGTTTGATTTAGGTATTGCATCACCAGACGGGTAGAATGTTGAGGAGCTCTGTCATGCTGAAAGTACATACCAGCGCGTGTAGCCAAAGAAACATCCTCCAATAGTCCTGGCAATTCATTTTGCAGAAATTCTGGTAACTTTGTCCTGTAAGACGATTCTCTAAAGTAACAGGGCCAATCAGCTGATCATCGATGATACCGCACCACACATTGGCAGAGAAGCGATGTTGAAAATTTGTTTCCACAGTGGCATTTGGATTTTCGTCTGACCACCGATGAGAGTTACGAGTGTTGTTGATACCGTCACGGGTGAAAGTAGCTTCATCGGTGAACAGTATTAATCGAAGCGATCGGCGATTAGCATTTACCCAATGACAAAATTCCAGTCGCATGGCAGCGTCTCCTGGTTGAAGGTGTTGTACACGCTGTACATGATATGGATGCGAGCCTTCCTCACGTAATGTTCGCCATACTCTTGTGTGTGGTACACCGAGACGTGTAGAAATTCTTCGTGAGCTAGTAGTAGGACTACGCTCTACCAACTAAAGAATGTTTTCCACTTCATCCACATCTTCTTGACCTTCACGTTCAGATTAAACATGAGCGCTGGGAAGTGTACCAATCTCACGCAATGTGTTGAAAACCCTGGTAAACACTCTTCGATCCGGAATTCTGCCGTTCGGAAACCGTCGACGGTATTTTGCAATAGCAGCTGTTGCACTTCCATCTCAAAAACCGTAGACATACACCATATCTGCATATTCGGCATGTGTGAAGGTGTGTGGCACTCTTAACACTGCTTCAAACACCAAACAATGTCACTCACAACAGTCAGCTGTCGATTGGCTTATGTTACATGCTTAGATTACAGCTTACATGATTCAAGGTTATAGGGGAGGGAAGGGGGAGGAAGAGCTGCGCACGCATCAGATTCAAACAGCTCTATCTCCGTAACCATTCAGAATGAGACACATGTTCATATGATTTTTTTTCTCACAATGACTGATACTATCACCCCCCGAAGTAGTGACCTTTCCGCCTGAAACACCCTGTATACATACATAGGTTGTCCACAAAAAATGTCCGTAATTTTATTTGCCCGTTATTTTATAATGGATGTATATTTGACTATTGAGGTTTCTTCTTCAGAAAGGTAACAGATTGGGATTTTATTTCGCATGTGCCTTCATGCATATACCTAAACATTTCTAATTTTTCACTGATTAATAACTGATAAATATTGGATATTAAAACCATTCTTTCATCATTTCATTAGGAAAAGATGATACCACTACCAATCAGACTATAACCTAATAAACCCATAGAAGACCTTACTAGGTTATAGTCTTTAAGGAAAGCAAAGTCTTGATTAAGCTTCTTTATGGACCTCCACACACTGCCTGTGAAACTCGCAACTTTTTGAGGAAGCATTTTTCCGGGTCACTAATCTTCTTTTATGAGCCAATGGAATGACCTCCCACGCTCACCTGACCTCACACACTCTGACTTTTTTTTGTGGGTTACACAAAAGATAGGATCTATTCTGCCAAGCGCAAGACACTCGAAGACCTAAAGACTAAAGTCTATGCGGTAATGAAGAGCATCCCAGCTGAGTATTTCCAAAAATTATGTCAAACATTTGTGTAAGGTTAAATATTGTGTTGGAAAGAAATGGTAATTACACTGAACATGTTTAATTAAGGTTTAGAAACTTCTACGTTTTAGTACTTATTACGTTTGTCCTTGTGATTAGATTCAATTTCTTTTTAGCTTAGAACATTTATTTAGAGATAGGAACAGTTTTTTCGGGACATCTGCGGTATATATATATATATATATATATATATATATATATATATATATATATATGAATGTAGTGGGACTAGGCTTGCTTTAAACCCTAGATCCATGTCCCAAAGCTGGATCCTGTCTGCTTTGCAGATAGCTGGTGAGGGAAGCTATATTTATGGGATCTCTTTGCGAGAGACCCGTTGCCCACGTCGGGCTAGCATCATGAAAAAGAAAAACTATGGTATTTGTCATTTACCATTACTTATTCGGACTATAGTAGATTTAATTTTCCCAGAAGAGTTCCTTGTTCCATGCACGGTCTGTGTTTAACATATATATATATATATTTTTATATATATATATATATATATATATATATATATATATATATATATATATATGTTAAACACAGACCGTGCATGGAACAAGGAACTCTTCTGGGAAAATTAAATCTACTATAGTCCGAATAAGTAATGGTAAATGACAAATACCATAGTTTTTCTTTTTCATGATGCTAGCCCGACGTGGGCAACGGGTCTCTCGCAAAGAGATCCCATAAATATAGCTTCCCTCACGAGCTATCTGCAAAGCAGACAGGATCCAGCTTTAGGACATGGATCTAGGGTTTAAAGCAAGCCTAGTCCCACTCCCCACACGCTGTATGTGTGTGTGGGGAGATTTCTGTTCTTTAGCTTCAAGAAAATTAAAAAGAAGTTTTTATCTGTCCGTGAGGCATCATAACATCTCCGTCACTTAAGAGCAAATATTTTAAATTACCTTTCTTCCTCGTGTTTTTCTCAAGTTTTCAATTAATTTCGAGACTCTTTATTTTTAGTTTCATTTTCAAAACGTAATTCATGCGCAAAAATATTTTCTTTCTTCTCCCTATATCAACTTACATTTTTATATTTGTAAAAGTGCCTCATGAAAATGATATATGATATATACATACTGTATATATATACTATATATATATATATATATATATATATATATATATATATATATATATATACAGGGTGTCCCATAAGTCTGGCATCATAGGAGAAATTCATATTTTTCTATTTCTACAAACCATAATTCATATTTTTCTTATGCTCGGGATGCCAATTTCCCGTCCACCATTCTGTTCAGTAACGAACAGAATTTTTATGAAATGGACAGAACACCCGCTACTGGTCTCAAAACAACCCTCACTGGTATACCTCTTCATAGGAACAAGGTGCATCTTGGGTGATGGTATGCGGTATGGCATTTGGAAGGATCGCATCATAGGCTCCCTCTTTTTCGATGAACATATCACTGGAGGCACCTACCTACGTATGCTCAAGGAAGAAGCATTTCCCAGTGTCTTGAACGAAGAAGGAAATTTCCCAACATGGTTCCAGCAAGACGGCGCTCTTGCACATTACAGCACTCAAGTAAGGGAATACCTGTACCAACAATTCCCTGGTCATTGGATAGGACGTCGAGGGCCTGTGGAATGGCCAGCAAGAAGCCCGGATCTCACGCCACTAGATTTTTATCTCTGGGGCCACTTGAAAGCGCTGGTATACGCAGAGAAAATTAGGAGTGTTGAACATTTGCGGCAGCGCATTATTGGGGCATGTAACACCATTACTCCTGACATCATTCACCGTGTGCTTGCTGACTGGGTATCACGTCTGAATTTGTGTATTGCAAACAATGGTAGACATATTGAGCACGTTCTGTAAATAACAGCTTTTGTTTTGCCTTTTTTTTATTATTTTTCCTATGATGCCGGACTTATGGGACACCCTGTATATATATATATATATATATATATATATATAATGAGCTAGCAGTTATGTGCGAAAGTGTGGGGGGGTGCCAGTGCCAGTGAGAGAAAAGAGGGGAAAAAGCAGAATTTTGATCCCTCAAAGGGGGTGGGGGATGATAAGGGGGTTGGGGTGCCGTCTCCAAAAAGTATTGAATATAGAGTAACCTAACCCATCCTATTCTCACACATTATCCTCTCCTGATATATACACACACATACAGAAGCAATATACAGTATATATATTTTTTTTTCCTTATCTTCGGGCGACAATGCTCACATTCCATCCTTGATGGCCATCATTTTATATACGACGCATACATAGGCATATTTTAAAAATGAGTGAGGAGTAAATAGAAACACATCTGCAAATAATATTTGTTTCACATATTTGTATAACACAAGAAATTCTTTCTAGAAATAATCTTCCGTTTAATATATGATGCTTTCTATACTGGATACACAGAGCTTTAAGGTAATTTAGGATCATTCTTGTTCCTACATTTTCATAATTCCTAATCTTTGAACAAACGTATACTCGAGTACACGGTCGGATATTACAATATTATCATGAAATGTTATTGTACAAATAATGTACATACAACAGTCTCTGAGCGAGCGCTTATTCTGTTTTTACTTGTTTTTTCAAGTGAAAACTGTTAAGAGTTTATATCGATGCATAAGGAACTTCTATTTCTGAATATAAACATTCTTTGTGAATCTAATATCCAAGTTTCAGCGGTTGAGAGCATAAAAAGTTATTAAATCTTTTTGTGATCACGTTAGTCTTCAGATTTTACATATATTCTTCTCATGTTTAAAATAATATACTCTATCTGATTTGATTTTTCATATACTGTATATACTGATATATTTATATATATCACGAGTGTGTATATATATGAAACCCGGAAATTTGTACGCCAACATTTGTACGACGGAAATTTATACGCCAGCATTGTACGCCAGAATATATATATATATGAAACCCGGAAATTTGTACGCCAACATTTGTACGACGGAAATTTATACGCCAGCATTTGTACGCCAGAATATTTAAACGACGAAATTTATACGCCAAGCATTTGTACGACGGTAATTTATACGTTATACGCGAGAAATTCATGATCAGTTATTAAAATTGAATTTGAAACTAGGTAAGTTAAAATACAAATTATCACAAATTATGAAATTACATATTACAATAATTAAATGCATAATTGAAATTAGATTTCAGCTTATCAATTTAAGAGAAAATGTAACGAGCGATATACAGAAAGAATGTCATTTAAAAAATCGGAGAACAAATCTGGCGAGTTTTTTCTCATTAATCTCCAGACCTAACCTAACCTAACCTAACCTAACCACCTGTACCTATTCAATAACCAATTACCTACCTGTTAATCCTTTAATGCGCTGTGATACATGATAAAATTTAGAATTCTTCAAATTGAAATTATTTTCAAAAATATTTAAATAATGTTTACTTTTATTTTTATTTTTTTTTCACCTGTGCTTATGTTTATATAAAAAATGAAGTCACGGTTATTATCATGGGTAGATCGCATACTTAAGTCAAAAAAGTCCGGTAGAGCGCATACTTAAATTACCGTCGTACAAATGTCAGTCGTATAAATTTCCAGTCGTATAAAATGTTCTGGCGTACAAATGCTGGCGTATAAATTTCCGTCGTACAAATGTTGACGTACAAATTTCCGCACACGTTATATAATATATATAATATATATATATATTATATATATATATTATATATATATATATATATGACTGGGCACAACTGCACCAATATGCACATATTCTCTCTCTCTCTCTCTCTCTCTCTCTCTCTCTCTCTCTCTCTCTCTCTCTCTCTCTCTCGCAGAGCGTTTGGCATCATTC
Source organism: Bathynomus jamesi (assembly GCA_023014485.1). Classification (NCBI taxonomy): domain Eukaryota; kingdom Metazoa; phylum Arthropoda; class Malacostraca; order Isopoda; family Cirolanidae; genus Bathynomus; species Bathynomus jamesi. The sequence goes on from JAJOZX010003906.1 coordinate 199,425, forward strand.
AACGGCATGTATTTCTCTCTGTGCATAGCACTTGATTTAAAATGGTTGCCTCTGAAGTTTATAGTATGACGTCAGACATACAAACACACACAGTATACACACACACAACCACACACACACACACATATATATATATATAATATATATATATATATATATATATATATATATATATACTAGTGATGTAGCGGATGTCATTTTTTTCACAGAGGATGTTTGATTTCAACATCCGCGGATGCGGATGCGGATGCGGATGCGGATGTCTACATTTTCGTTATTTTTTAGGATATATTCGAGATTTGTTGTGTTAACGTATATAATAAGTTATTATATAGAGAGAGCTGTAGCTATAATGTAGTATAATTGATTAATTGTACAATAATTGTGTACTTTCCCTGAACATATAAAATAATAGCAAGCATCTAACTAATATAGAAATCAATTAGTGAATTCGTCTGCAAATAAATTCGTTATATTTGTTGAGTTTCAGCCACAATTAGAAACCATAATTGTGTTACCCGACCTCTTTCCCCAACCTCCACCCTTATAGAAAGAGATCTTTAATTAGCTTGATAAACTATTTATATTAAGTTTAAAGTTTTATTAGGCATATTTATAAATGAGTAATTAAAATAAAGTAAACTAAGATGTTCATCGTTTAATATTCAAACTTAATTATTGGAAGGTTATGCTTAAGGAACATTAATTTTTCTGCCTTTTCTGCTGCCAGACTGTTTTTCTTTCATCATATATAATCAAGCACTGCTAAATAACTCTCGCTTGGTACGCTTGTTGGAGGACGTGCTAAATGTTTCCTTGCAAGTTTACTCAAGTATGGATAGATATTCTGCGTATTTTTCCACCAACTAATAGGATTATCACATGCAGCCAGGCGTTTTTCTTGGTGATAGCTCTCGATCATTTTTACTACATCTTTTGACATCGCGTAGGTCTCGTCATCGCTGCTTGACTCAAGAAAACTGAGAGAGAGATTCTGTGATAGATTTGCTTGTTGAAGGTGTTGGTTCTGTCACTGAAACTTTTATTCTTTTGGTGGGTGGCGAAGCGACAGATTCAAGAGATTGAAGCTCTTCAACTGCTTTGCCAAGTGATGATTTAACTCATTCTAATGTACTAGGTGAAAATAACTTAGCTTTGTAACGTGGATCTAAGTAGGTTGCAAGAGAGTAACTTCATACAAGAACAGCCTCTCGTCTTGTCGCTTGCATCACTTTTGCGCACAATGAACTAGTTCTATTATTATAGTAGAATTTGATAATTTCCGCTTATTAATGACGTTTTATCTCAACGGTCCACATCCGCACGACATCCGCAGTCCAAAGTGCGGATGCAGATGCGGATGCGGATGCGAGAAAATGTGCGGATGTTCCGCGGATGCGGATGCGGATGCGGATGTGACCTACATCACTAATATATACACACACAGATGTGATCAGTCTTTCCCAGATGTGATCAGTCTTTCTCAGATGTGATCAGTCTTTTCAGATGTGATCAGTCTTTCTCAGATGTGATCAGTCTTTCCTTGTGAACAGACGTGTTTTATCGAGTGTCCAGTGTTATCAATTGAATAAGTGGTTTTCGTGAAGTGTTTTAAAAAAAAATAGTGTTCGGGGCATTCTTAACTAATTACTTCGTGCTACTAATCATTCAGTAACGAATATATTTCATTTATTGACGTTATTCAGTACTATATTATTTGATCAAACCAAGGCTACTGCACGTGGCTTGCCTTGTTTGTTTTTCAAATCTATCAGAAAACGTGGTCATAAGGTTCATTTTTCCGTGCTAAGAGAGGTCAGGTAGAGTGGGTCACAAACCGCGTGAAAAAAAGGAAAAAAGTCGGGTCGAATCGCGGACAGATAAGTGTTATAAATACTCTTCTTTTACAGATCTTTTGTCGGTAGCTTAATTCTATATTCATTTAGTATAAATTTGTGTTACAAGAACCTGTTTCTGCGTTTCAAGAACGCGGTAGACCTACGTTATAATTTATTAATTTCCAAACGGTCGTTTTTTGTTTTTTTTTTGTTGTTCAACTAATTAAAAGCATGGCACCCCCGTCCAGTACTTGCAGTCGCTGTGAAGGGAAATTTGCTGCTTACGCGTTTACAATGGCTAATAATAATGAACAGTTAGTTTGCAGGTGGTGCTCAAGCATGGAAGTGCTGAGGAACGAGTTAGAACGTGAGAGGGAGGCCAGGGTGAGACTTGAAGAAAGCGTGATGCTCCTGACGGCAAAATTAGAATCCCTTGAGACTCCAGTTACGACCCCTCCTGCCTCAGTTTCTACTAATAATATAAATAGTACTAATAGCCATCTCTCTTCCCCTAGTTCCCAACCCTTCGTTCGAGTGCGAAATGGAGCCCCAGTGAGAAAAGCAAAGAATTGTCTACCAGTAATAACAAGCAATAAGTTTTCTGTTTTAGGTTTCGAAGATGCTGATGAACCGGAAATACGACTTGTTGGCGATTCCATTGTTCGAGGGCAGCTCAAGGAATTCTGTGGGAGAAACCCTCGTCGTAGGCGCCGTTATTGCTACCCTGGTGCAAGGGTGGAGGATATAACTAATAGTGTTGACCATTTTACAGACGGTACCGCCGAGGACACAACGTATGTTATTCATGTTGGTACTAATAACGTTTTAAATTCTAGATCGGAAGAACTGCTGGCTAGGTACAGGGACTTATTAGAGCGACTAAAGTAGAAAACTAATAAGATTGTTTTAACAGGTATACTTCCTCGAATTATCCAACGAAACGATTTCTACAGCAAGGCGACCTATATTAACAATAACCTAAAGTCTATTTGCCAACAGGAAGGAGTGCATTTTGCAAATTTTTTGAACACTTTCTACGCAGGAGGGACTTGTTCCTCGAAGATGGACTTCATTTTAATGACGTGGAGCTGCGCGTTTAGGAAGACTATTCATAATACTGTCTCTTCTTTCAGGCTGCCGCAACCCGAACGGTCCCAGCGTAAATTCCACAAATTTCCCCTGCGCTCGCGAAGGTGTCGCAATTACAAACAATTTGAGGGTTCTATCCTTAAATGCTTGTAGCCTAACGAAATAAATAAACGAATTTTTTTCTTAATTGCTTGTAAAGACTATGATTTAATTGCGATAAATGAATCGTGGCTTAGCACTGAAACACGTGACTTTGTAGGGAGTATCAAATTAAAGGTTATAGACTTTTTGTTAAAAACAGAATAGGTAGGCGAGGAGGCGGTGTTATGTTGTATATCAAAGATAATATTGCGAACGTTATAGAAGTAAAGCACTCAATTCCAGAACCGATAGATTCGACTATAGCAGAACTTAAATGAACGATTTCAAACTTCTTGTTGCGGTTATATATAGGCCCCTAATCAAACAGCTGATACGGACGAAGCGTTGTATCGTGAACTAAAGAGAATAATCGGTAGTGAGCAGGCTTTAGTTATGGGTGACTTTAATTGCGCCAACGTGAATTACGATACAATGCAGGGAGACGCGGAAGGTAATCGTTTAGTTAATTTTCTCGAGGATAGCTTTCTTATTCAAAAGGTTGGGGAACCTACGAGGTTGGACAGTATTTTAGATTTAGTAATAACTACGGATGATAGGCTAATTACTGATCTTCAAGTAATAGAACCGTTAAGCAATAGCGATCACAATATGGTAGAGTTTGTCCTCTCAGTAAGTCACTCGAAACCAACTAACTCGACTAAAATTCCTAACTTCCAGCACGCACACTTTAGTAAATTTCGAAATAAATTTTCACACGTCAATTGGGAAAACGTAATGGGGAACTCCAACGCAAAACTAATGTGGGAATCGTTCGAAACGGTATTTAGGACTATAAATGAGGAATGTGTACCGTACAAAATTAAGCGTGCGAAAGTATACAACAAGCCCTTGTGGTTTACTTCTAGAGTAGGAGACATTATAAAGAGTAGAGACAGGGCTTATAGGTTATATAAGTGCGAAAAAGATAATCTGTTGTTACGAAACAACTACATATCTCTAAGGCGTGAAGCGAAAAGTGTAATAAAAAAGTCCAAGCGCGAATTTGAAATCTCCATAGCTCGTGGCGGTAAAGAAAACCCCAAGCGATTCTTTCAATACGTAAATAATAGAAATCCAGTAAAAAGTGTCTTGGGGCCTTTAAAAAATGTAAACGGAGATCTAGTTTCTGAAAACAAGGAAATGGCTACCTTGCTAAACGAATTTTTTACGTCAGTTTTTACTATAGAAGATGTAACGAATATCCCTACGGTCATAGACATAATACCTTTTCATAACGGTAATATTTGGATAATATAGTGGTTAGTGAAGGGGAGGTAATGCGCTATATTGATAAAATGAAAACGCGTAAATCACCGGGGCCGGATTCCATATATCCCATACAACTAAGAGAATTAAAAGATAGCATTGTTGTGCCGCTACCAAAGATTTTTAATGCGTCTATTTCTGAGGGGTACGTACCAGATAATTTCAAGTTAGCAAACGTAACACCTATCTTATAGGCCAATCAGTTTAACGTCTGTTGTAGGTAAGCTACTGGAATCAATAATTAGGGATCGTATAGTCGAACACTTAGAAGTGCATAAACTAGTTAGAAATATGCAGCACGGTTTTAGGCGAAACAAATCTTGCTTAACTAATCTTTTAGAATTTTTCCAAAGCGTGGTTGACGTTTACGATAGACATCGGGCGGTTGATGTAGTGTATTTAGATTTTCAAAAAGCGTTTGACACTGTCCCGCACAAAAGACTCATTGAAAAAACTAAGGCTCATGGAATCAGGGGTGTAGTAATAAATTGGCTAGAAGAGTGGTTGCGAGGTAGGAAACAGAGGGTGGTCGTTGATGGAGCGGAGTCGTGTTGGGCTAATGTAGCGAGCGGCGTTCCTCAGGGTTCTGTGTTGGGCCCCTTGCTTTTTCTGATATATATATTAACGACTTAGATGTCGGCCTAGTCAGTACAGTTTCAAAGTTTGCGGATGACACGAAGCTGGATGGTAGGGCGATTAATGACGAAGATAGAGGTAAAATCCAGGAAGATCTGAATAAAATCGTTGATTGGTCAGTCACATGGCAAATGAGATTTAACGTTGATAAGTGCAAAATTTTGCATATAGGTTCGCGTAACGGTAATTTTGCGTATAGTATGTCAGGGAAAGATTTAACAAGCGTAGAGCAGGAAAAAGATTTAGGAGTTATAGTCACTGGTGATTTGAAAGTAGCGAAACAAAGTACAGCAGCGGTCAATAAGGTGAACAAAGTGTTAGGTTTTATAGCTCGAAATTTTGAGTACAAATCGCGCGATATTATAGTTCCTCTTTATAAATCATTAGTTAGACCCCATTTGGAGTACGCGGTCCAATTTTGGAGTCCGCATATGCGCAAAGATATAGACAAAATCGAAAGAGTTCAAAGACGAGCAACTAAGATGATTCCGTCGCTTAGGTCAAAGTCGTACGAGGATAGGCTTAAGGAGTTAAAATTAATAACACTCGAGACTAGGAGGCTAAGGGGTGATCTAATCCAGGTTTTCAAAATTATGAATGGGTTCGATAACGTAGATAGAGATAGCTTTTTCGAAATATCTCAATATAATAGGATTAGAAATAACGGGTGTAAGTTGACAAGTAGAAGGTTCGAGACAGCAGTTGCCAAAAACTTTTTTACGCATAGAATAGTAAATAGGTGGAATAGTTTGCCGGTAGAAGTAATTAGTAGCACGTCTATAAACATGTTTAAAAATCGATTAGACGCATATGTTGATAGATTGGGAATAGTTTAAGGTAGTAAAATTAAGGCTTTGTGGTGATAGATCCCACAGCTCAACACAAGTGTTGTGGGATATAGGGAGGCAGCATCTTGGGTTAGGGGATACTCTCTGTCCTTACACACCCCATTTAAAGAGATTCCTCTGCCGAGCGGTGCCCCCCATAGTACTGTGAGGTATTGAAAAACTCATGATCTTCACTTGCCCCACAAACACCTTTAAATGGGAGACCCAAAATGGGTGCACACACATTTCTACATTACTGTACAGTCTTTACAGCCACATCTACACTTTTCCTCCTAAGTATGTATATTGTAATGTATATGGTTGTAAATTTTGACTTGGTCCGCAATCGATATGGACCGTGACTTATTTTTCGTTGGGCAAGGTACTAGTATTGATGGATACCGTAATGAAATTGACTGGATTCTTTGGATCTGATATATTTGCATGTCGGTTATAAATAGATATAGAGTGTAACATATTTGTGGATAGTAGTCTATTATGACTTGATCCTCTGGATCCAGAGATTCTATCTTTAGTTTTAAATCGATAATTAATTAGTTTTCAATTGACAATTATTTAGTTTTGCAAAAATTGATCGTTGTGAATGTACAGGCAGTTGTTACATAAATTTCTTATGTTCTTGTGGTTCGGAACCCACGTAAAATTGTAGGTCCCCTCCGCCACCACGGAGGACATATACAATACACAATTACGAACACAGTTAGGTAGACCAGCCACGAGTGGATCCTAGGGTCTTTGTTGGTCTGAAACATTATAACATTACATTATAACACATATACCTTACCTTACCTTATGAACCTTATGTTGTTTCGTGTGTTGGTCTCTCTTCACACGGAGGTCAAGCTGGTGGCCCCGCCTCTAGGTCTGGCCTGGTGGAGGAGCGAGTTCCTTTCTTGCGCTCTCCACCGTACATAGCCAGGCACGCCCGGTCTCATCTGGTACTGTCCTGAGCAGGCATCCAGTCTTTTCTTGAAGACTTCAACTTTGACCCCCGTTACGTTTCTGAGGTCCTTAGGAAGCTGGTTGAAAAGTCTTGGCCCCCTGACAACCAAGCTATTTTCCTTCAGGGTTGAGGAGGTCCCTTGTCGTGCTTTTAATTTGGGAACACTACACATTCTGCCTTTCCTATTTTCCAGTGCTGTTTGAATGGTAATTGGGTTTAGTTTTAGGTTTGGTACCAGTTTTTCGATCATTTTCCATATGTAGATTATGATGTACCTCCCTCTTCTTCTTTCCAGTGAGTACAGATTTAGTTTACGTAGTCTTTCCAGTAGTTGAGTTCTTTGCAGCCATCAATCTTGGCTGTGAAATGCCTTTGCGTTTCTTCTAGTTTATTAGTTTCTTCCTTTTTATATGGGGACGTCAAAACTGAGCAGTATTCAAGTTTTGGTATAATCAGTGTTTTTAGCAGGGGAATCATTACTGTCCTGTCCCTTCTCTTGAACGTTCTTAGAACCTGTCCGGCGACTCTTTTTGCTTCATTTATCGCTATCTGATTTTGTGTTTCGAATTTCGCATCATCTGTCATTATTATCCCGAGATCAATCGCTTTCATGCTTCTCTGAATTTCCTGTCTATCTGGAGCATAATATGCAGTCTGTTTAAGTTCTTCTTTTCTACCATATCTCAAGAGTTGAAATTTCTCGGCGTTGAATGACATGTTGTTGTCTTCTGACCATTTGTATATTTGTTCGTGTCCCTCTGCAAGGCCTCCACGTCATGTACATCGCTGATTTTTCTGCTGATCTTTGTATCGTCTGCAAAGGATGTTACTATACTATTGCTGTATATATATATATATATATATATATATATATATATATATATATACTGTATATATATGTTAAACACAGACCATGCATGGAACAAGGAACTCTTCTGGGAAAATTAAATCCACTATAGTCCGAATAAGTAATGGTAAATGACAAATACCATAGTTTTTCTTTTTCATGATGCTAGCCCGACGTGGGCAACGGGTCTCTCGCAAAGAGGTCCCACAAATATAGCTTCCCTCACCAGCTATCTGCAAAGCAGACAGGATCCAGCTTTGGGACATGGATCTAGGGTTTAAAGCAAGTCTAGTCCCACTACATTTAGAACCTCTATATAAGTAAAAGACTCGTTGCATTCACGTCGGATTGAATAAATCAAAGAAAAAGGGGTAACTATTGTATTTTTAGCCAAAAAAACCAAAACTTAAACCTCAACCGGGACATTGAGCGTCCACTTTTCAAGGCACGTAACACGTCCGTTTAATATACACAAACTCAGAATGGTCCCCTGAGAAACTTATATGTTAAACACAGACCATGCATGGAACAAGGAACTCTTCTGGGAAAATTAAATCCACTATAGTCCGAATAAGTAATGGTAAATGACAAATACCATAGTTTTTCTTTTTCATGATGCTAGCCCGACGTGGGCAACGGGTCTCTCGAAAGAGGTCCCATAAATATAGCTTCCCTCACCAGCTATCCATGTCCCAAAGCTGGATCCTGTCTGCTTTGCAGATAGCTGGTGAGGGAAGCTATATTTATGGGACCTCTTTGCGAGAGACCCGTTGCCCACGTCGGGCTAGCATCATGAAAAAGAAAAACTATGTTATTTGTCATTTACCATTACTTATTCGGACTATAGTGGATTTAATTTTCCCAGAAGAGTTCCTTGTTCCATGCATGGTCTGTGTTTAACATATAAGTTTCTCAGGAAACCATTCTGAGTTTGTGTGTGTGTATATATATATATATATATATATATATATATATATATATATATATATATATGCAGTATATTCAGGGAAGGAGGATGTGTGAGAGTAGGTTAGCTTAGGTTGCTCTTGGAACTACTGCAGTTGTATGAGAGATAGGTTACGTTAGGTTAGGTTATTGTCGGGGTAGTGTGAAAAGATGATGTTTGCGAGTTTGGTTGGGTTAAGTTACTATAGTCTATATTCAGATTATGTTAGGTTACTCTTGGAGTAACGTGAAAAATTAAGTTAGGTTATGCAAAAACGAATTATTGTACTATAAAGACTGAGGTCGGGAGTACGACTCCCGATTGTGTAATCTCACTGTTATGACTAAGATTTGGATGGTGACCGCTAAAGTTCATAGTATGACGTCACACGCATCTATACATATACATATTTATCAGGAGAGGATATTGTGTGAGAGTAGGTTAGGTCAGGTTACTCTGTATTCAATTTTCTATTTGGGGGGTCGGCACACCCCCTTATCTTACCTCCCTTCCCCTTTATCATCCCCACCCCTCTTTAAGAGATTAAAATTCTGCTTTTTTCTCACTTTTCCACTGACACTGGCACTAGCAACCCCAACCCCCTCTCACACTTTGCCAACAAAATACTCAAACGATTAATTACTGTACGAGCAAAGTTTCAGGAGCAAATGTAGTTCACGTCCCCCTGTGGTGTCTAGTGTAGTTTACGGTCTCCTACATTGTCCTAGTGTAGTTTATGTTCCCATACATTATCCTAGTGTAGTTTGCGTTCCCCAACTTTGTCCGCGTATACCTAACCAGATAAAACGTTAAAACTAACGAAAATATTACGATTTAACCTAACCAATCGTCAATTTATATATACTGTGTATTATATATATAATATATATATATATATATATATATAATATATATATATATATACAGGGTGGGCCGTAAGTTTCCATACATAGGAAAATTTAAATTATGGTCTTCACGTGCGTCGGTATTTGGATCAGCAGTTTCCGGATGCTTGGATTGGTCGGCGTGGTCCTGTGGAGTGGCCTCCCAGATCCCCAGATCTCACCCCCCTTGATTTCTATCTTTGGGGGCACTTGAAGGCCATGGTGTATCAGGAAAAGATACGAGACATAAATCATCTAAAGGAACGTATCACCAACGCCATTACAAGCATAACGTCAACTGTGCTAATGCGTGTTCATCAACAGTGGGGAACACGTATTGAAATGTGTTTCAAAACAATGGCAACCATGTAGAGCATATTATATAAATAAAAATGGTTGTCCATAAAAAAATGTTTATTTTTCCTATGTATGGAAACTTACGGCCCACCCTGTATATATATACAGTATATATATATATATATCAATAAGCACCACAAATCAATTTAGGGTGCTTTTTCTTGGATTGGGATCGAACGGTGGTGCTTATTCGTGGATTGCTCTAAAATGGAGTTAAAATGGAGTTAATTGCTCTAAAATGGTTAATTGAATGCCTGGTTAGGTTAATTGTACGCCCTTGACGATTGGTTAGGTTAAGTCGTGATATTTTCGTTAGTTTTAACGAAAATATCACGACTTAACCTAACCAATCGTCAAGGACGTACAGGTGACCTAACCTGGCATTCAATTAACCTAACCGGGCATTCAATAATTTTACCGTAGGTTTCGATATATATAGGTACAGGGTGTTTCAAAAGTCCCTCGTTATTTTTAAAATTTTATTAAAATAGCAATTACAAGAGGAACCAAATGACAATTTGGTTACTGAGTCTACGATTCATGAGAATTTTGGTGGCATCAAACTTGGCTTCATAAGTCTACTGGAAAGTCACTGGTACACCTCAACGTGGGCACCATCTTTTTCCGAACACGCGAGCCACCGTTTTACGCATTCTTGGCCGACATTGGACAACATTTCGGGAGTAACTGAAGCACACGCATTCCTGATCCGTTCTTCTAGTGTGGGGAGGACTCGCGGCTTGGTAGCGTACACTTTGCTCTTAATGTAGCCCCACAAAAAGAAGTCGCATGGGGTAAGATCAGGCGAGCGAGCAGCCCATTCGATGGGACCACGGCGACCAATCCACCGATTCGGGAACTGCTTATTCAGAAATGAGCGAACCTCACGCGAGTAATGAGCAGGGGCACCGTCTTGCTGGAAAATGACTTCTTGCATGTCAGCTACAGCTGACAGTTGGGGGATGCAGAACTCCTGAAGCATACGAAGGTAATTGTCTCCGTTGACGTTCACGGAATTTCCATCTTGATCCCGGAAGAAGAACGGACCAATCAGCCCAGCTGAGGAGATGGCACACTAGACGACCAATTTCGGCGTGTCCCTTTCATGTTCACGGATCTCCGCAGGATTGTGAGTTCCCCCAGATGCGGGTGTTGTGCTGATTGATGCAACCAGAAAGGTGGAAGAGAGCTTCGTCGCTGAACCACATGTGCTCCAGGATCGATGGGTCTCTTTCGTAGTGATGCAGCAGTGTCTCACACATCTCCACCCGGCAATCGTAGTTTTGAGGTTCCAGCTTCTGAACCACCTGGATCTTGTACGGATACAGCTTGAGACCACGCCGCAAAATCCGTTGGAAAGATGTCGCGCTGATGTTCAGTTCCGCAGCAGCTCGCCGAATGGACTTTCCTTGACTCTGAGTAAATGCCTCACGGACAGTTTCGACATTCTCCTCACTCCGCCCACTTCGAGGTCTTCCTGATCGTGGTTTGTCCTTTACGGATCCGGTCTCCATAAACTTCCGGTGGGTGGCGACGATGGTGTTCCTATCCGGTGCATAATGCTGTCCGTAGACTGCCCGGAATCGTCGCTGCACTTCGACCACAGATTGAAAAACCTCCTGCCATGCAGCGATTTTACACCTCTGCTCTAGAGTCAGCATGGTAGCAGAAGAAAATGGAGCAAAACTTCAAATGTAGACTCAAAACAATTCTCAACTACTGAGTAAGAGTTTACCACAAGATGAACGTCGTTGGTCGATTAGCTGCAAAGAAAATTGAAAATCAAATTAGTGAGGGACTTTTGAAACACCCGGGTATATAGGAACAATCCAAGAATAAAAGTTTCAAAGAGCAGAATGAACTTAAATTAGATATGAACAGTTACACACAACCATGAGCGTTTATGAGCAGTTGTAAACTTTTGTGAATGAAGGAACTTAATGAGTATTAAAAAAATTTTCAACTTAGAGTACAAATACAATACTTACAAATTTCAATAGGGAAGACCTTGGCAGAGGTACGCGAATGAGGGACAAGTAAAACCCCAATTAACGTCGTTAGCTTCTGTGTAACAGCTTTGTTAGATCGCGAAAGGCTTGACAGGTAGGAGTTTGGAAAGCTTTAACATGTATTATGAAGCTTAATTGGGATTTTGAGTGAGGCATGTGATTACTTCGGGAACTTATATTAATTGATAACCTTTGGGAGGGAAAGAGCAAGCAAGAGTAAAATTATGAAATGCAGAGGCTCTACAGTCTTTGACTTACAGTCAATATAACAGTTTTTAAGGATGGTAAGGTGTCAGTTGGATAGCAGTCATGGGCGTAGCCAGGATTTTTTATTGTGGGGGGCCAGGGCCATCAGATATAGGGTCGATTAAAGTGAAAGGCTATGGGTTGTGCCGCCCGCGAAAGCACCCTCCCCGTCAGGAAGATCCGGGAGAAAAATTAGTTTTCTCTCGGATCAAGCATGCAGTTTTCAATTTTCCTCCCTTTCAGTTTTTATGACTTTTTATTACTTTTTATGATTTTATGACCTTGTAGACACCTTGCATTACTTATATTTATTTATAATTATAATTATTTATATTCGTATTTATATACGAATAGTTATAATAAATAATATGTGATTAGGGGTAGCCGTGGCCCCAGTGTCCCCCCTGGCTACGCTGGTGATGGCAGTGTATGGAAAAAAATATCAACTCTGAAGCTGAAAATCCATTTGTCCGCAAAGTGTAAGCAAGATGCGTGTATGTATGCGCATGCGTGATTCGTACTTGAATTTTCACAAATTAACTCAAAGTAAAGATGTGTTCATTTGACAAGCGTGATTTTCAGCTTCTGGCATAATAACTATAACACCCTTGGGAATTTAAAAACATAAAAAGTAATAACGAATACATTTGAGAATATATATATATATATGTTATTTATTTTCATTTTAGCATATGGTGACAGGACAGAATGAGCGATACGCTGATTAGTAGCCTACTTATCAGCCGTGCTGAGATTTTCTTGTTTTAAGCTTTTCGCAGTTTTAGCCCAAATATTTCTAGCTCTTATCACGCCCTTGTGGTTTTGATCACCAATATCATAGATACACGGGTTACTTCGCACTAGTTCTATGAGGTTTTTCATACAGAACCCCGTTATTACAATGCAGGAGTTGGGACAATGGGCTGCATTAGTAGGTCGAGTCTATGTCAGTTTTTGGCCCTTGTAGCCCATTATTATTATTCTCTATACAGAATCACTGAGTTTAGTTTTTGCTGTCATCCTGCAACTCGAAGATACACATATTTCTAGCAGAACATCCCGAGCAATGACGTCATATCATGGAATCCTTTGTCCGTATGGTGTCCATATCCGCAACGAATCGACCTGGAAATTACCAAGAAATTATGAATTCGGATACGAACACGTTACCTACCACGAACACATGCACAAATTGCACATTAGGCCGGGTCGAAATTTTATATTGAAAAGGTACATATTGTGAGGGGTTTGAATGGAACACAGGAACCCCCTCATAAATTATTTTCGCTGTTTAAAGCCTCCTACCCCTGGCACAATTTTTCACTTTTTGACCAATATTGAAGAATATTCCATTTATATGAGACTTACTCTACATTCAGGTTTTTTGATTACATAAATCTTTATTAATGTATAATATTTTATTTAATAATGTACGGTATTAGGAAAATTAATTAAGTACAACAATATATTCAGAAGAAAAAATTGGAAACATAATAAATGTACTAAAATTTAATTCACTTTTTCATTGTTCCTTATCACATCAAAAGGGAAGAAATTTTCAATATCATTAGGAAATTTTATTTCATATGTTTCTTACTCATTCCATTGGGCAGTTTTCGCCTTGATTCTAATGAGTTTAAGATAAACTTTTGACGGGTGTCATATCCTATTCTTTCCTGACATGCCTTTCTTACTAGGTTCACTGCCCTTTCCACACTTTGACTGTGGCATGGAAAAGAAGCTCTCTCCAGTGGCTTACATCGACCCTGTAGTAGCTCATCGTCGCTAAAATTGTTTAGCAGCGGTGGAGGAGTAATGATCTCTTTTTGCCAATCGATCATCTCGGTGTAGTCAGTAGATTGGAAATTGAGGGTTCGAGGCAACTCAAAGTTTCTGGTACCTGAAAATCCTGTTCTTGAAAGGATGATTTTCTGAACAGCTTGCTCCCTAATTTCTCTTCTCTTGTCAGTTACCATTGATATTAGTATATTTTCTGGGTGGGCAAAGTAGGCATTATTCTTTAATACTGGTTCTATGATTGATCTATGTTGTTCATCTAAATTTCGAAGCAAGCACATTAAATGCCAAAAGTTATATGCAGCATCAGTTGCATTAGGATGAGATTTTATCCAAAAACCACCCTGGAGCATAGAACTGCATAATAATCTTGACTATATCTTGAAAGTTTTTATCGGGATTTGGGGTTGAGATATATAATCGAAGGACGCTGTTGGCTAAAGTTAGCCAGTGAGCATGGTGTAGTAATGCCAAGTTAAGAATATTAATTTTTGTTTAGTTAAGATTATAATGTTTAATATAAATTTACTAAAAATTGTGATGATTACGATAAAGCATGTTTGTTAGATTTAAATTGTTTAAAATGGGTAAGTTGGTAGTCCTGACAGAGGAACACAAAGAGCGGCTACCCATAAGGGAGTCAGTCTTGAGGCGGCGCGATACGCGTAAGATTTAGAGCCATGTGATCTTAAAAACTAATTGTTTTGTGTCCTCTCCGACCTAAATTATTATAATAGAAATTTCATACTCGCATACCCCTAACTTAACTAAACATTTTCGGAATCAATAAAGCATTCACAAGTGTTAAAAAGAGTATTAATATACCCCCCTTCCACCTTTGTTTTGTAACGAACTTTGAGTCAGGTCTCGGCGTCGCTACCATGATATTTATACGATACGGCAAAAAGAGTGTAGAGAAACAAAGTGATAAATGAAAGAAAGAGCCGATAGAGAATAAATAGAGAGATAGTAAAGTAGAAAGAAGACTAAACAATGAAGAGAAGTTAATTAATAAAGCCGATCACTACATCTGGTGGCGAGCGGTGGTCTTACATCATATTTTGTGAGGCTTACCCACGTGATTTAGTTTTGATTAAAATTCTTCAAAACCGGTATAATAACCAATAGCGTTAATGAATATTTTATTTCGATTATTAAAATATCTAAATGCAAAGTTGATCTCGTTTGCAGGCAAATTTCGAAATTCATTCCTTAAAATTTCATTGTAAATATAAATTCAAGATGGCGCTTCGCCTTCGCATCCTGATAGCGTCCCTGACAAACTTCGCGCCTAAAAAATTTAATTTGTTTTTTTTTCCTTTCTTTTCGTGGGAGTTCGTTGGATTCTGAAATGTTCCCTTTGTCCCATTTTTCATCGTCCAGTTCCGTTGCTTTTCGTTTGTCCGACTCAATATTGCG
Organism: Bathynomus jamesi; assembly: GCA_023014485.1. Lineage (NCBI taxonomy): Eukaryota > Metazoa > Arthropoda > Malacostraca > Isopoda > Cirolanidae > Bathynomus > Bathynomus jamesi. The sequence goes on from JAJOZX010003906.1 coordinate 214,691, forward strand.
AGTCATTATTACGTTAAATTTCGTTCATTCGGTTGGAGAGGGCATAGTTTTGAAAATTATCGTGCTGCCTGAAGACTCAATTTTTCTTTTTTTTTCATCTCTTCCACTGTATGCCTGTTCCAGCTTACCTTTTTATTTTTTGTTTAAAATTTTTGAAATTAGTAGTAATTGTGATATAAAATAGCGATTAATATAGAAAAAAAATTTGTACGTAAGTAAATTGTTAGTTTAAATACACTGTGATACACATTTTATATGGTCCTTTCAAAATGTTTTAGCGAAAATTTGTACCGATTCAAAAACATTTCATGAACATGAGAAATTTTCTGGGTTTCATTAGCAGATTTTTGATTATATTTCGATTTGTATATAATAATAGGATTATTTTGTTTATATAGATTTACGGGCTTTTTGCTTCGCTCGCTTCGCGCTATATAGGTTAAGTTACAGTTAATTGACAGTCGAAAGGTAATCTTAAACATATTAAATTTGTCAGATTATAAGTCGCCGTATAGGATTGTGTAAAATTTCAAAATAAGCAGAATTCGTTTAACTGAAATAGAGAAATGGTGTTGTGAAATTTTCTATAAGTTTTTTTTGGATTTTTATATACTCATTAATTATATACTCATTAATTATATACTTACTTATTAACTTATACGTATTATTAGTTATATATATAATTATATATATTTATATACTCATAAACTTTGGTAGGTAAGCTGATTATCTTTTTTTTCTCTGTTCCTTTCGTTCATTTCACGACAATTCCGACATATTTGGTAAAATGGCTATTGTATTGTAAAGAAGGATTTCTTGTAGGCCTATCGTAAAATATTGTTCGGAGATTAACCGTTATTACGGTATGTCTATTGAGTAGTAAATTCTTAGTTATTTAACAAAATTTTAATTGGTTTAACATAAATAAGCATAGGATTTTTCTTTAATAAGCACAAATGTTATGCATAAAATTCTAAATTGTTCTTTCCGCGCATAACATTGAATTTATTAAATATAGGCCTAAAAGTGCAGCAGTAAATTTTATTTTTATTTTGACGGCCAAGGTGAGTTACGGTACACATATTTTACTAAATCTGGATATTATAATTTTTTTGAATTACAGAAATTTGTGTAGAAAATTTTCATATATTTTCTTTACGTTTTATAAATTCATTCAATAATCAATTTTATTGGTACAGGTAGGCCGATTTTTATTTTTCTTTCCAGTTCAATGACAATGGTAAAATTTTTAGTTCAAATTTAGATTGTATTCTAAAAAGGATGTTTTAATTTGATATTTTAATTTGGGTATTAGAAATGAAAAATGTCTTTTTTTTTAGTTCGAGCGTTTGCATGGAAAATATTACGAAATTATGTTAGGATATAATGCAAGTTCATTCGGTTAGGGATATTTGTATAGAGGTTCGCTTACAAACAAAGCGACCGCTCTTAATTATGCAATGTGTTGTTTTAGTTTACAGTGGATTGCGTGTATTTTTTTAGTGCATATGATCTATTCTTATTTAGTATAACTATGCAAATTTGTAGTTTCACTTGGAAACGATAAATTACTGAGATTTTTGTGATTTGCAAACCATACTGGGGTTTCTGTTGAAGGAGAGAGTTGTATCTCAGATGTAATTTGCGAATTGCGAGTTCAATTCATATGAAATTTGACGTTTCAAGTTGGAATTACTGTATTAAAATAATTTTTGGTAGTAATATTTAAATTTTTTTTACTTTTTAATAACTGTTTAGAAAATTATTATTGTTTAAACCTTCAGTCGGAGTTAACTAATGCATTTGAAACATTGACTCAAGTGTACACTCGGAAATGGAGCCTTCGAGATAGCCAGTAACGTTTTTGTGGCGTCTTTGTGTGCTCCTCCTCAAAGCAAGAGGGTTCATGATTGTCAGAGAATGGATGACATGAAGTTTCTGGGGTTCATTTTTGTCTTTTGTATTTAGAGGTATTGAGGTGATTTCTGACGATAGTTTGAACAATAATAATTCTTAAATTATACTAACAGTTACTATGTATGGGCGCTTTTATATTTATACTGTACAATTTTGTTTAGCGTTTTATGACTTTTTTTATCTTCTCTGCTGTAACTGCCATAAGTGACCTTATTGGTAGCTAGATTTGATTAAAATTTTTGCGAAATTTTGAGATGTGTAATTTTTTTTTCTTTCCGTGAATTTGGCCAGAGCAAATGTGTAGTTAGTATTTCGAAGTGAACTGTCGAGAAAATTCGATAAATTAAAAATGAAATGATAAGCAGTACAGAAACGTTTCGAATAAACTTTTTTTTTCAAAATTGCAAAGGCTCGGTTTGGGAGTCAACCAAGTTGAATCCGAGTTCCATCAAGTGAGTTTAGTCGACCGGATAGGTGATCGATCACCAATGAGAGAGAGAGAAGAGAAACCAAATGGCGCATGGACTTGGCGCAGGATGGTTTCGGAAGAGAAGAGAAGAGACAGAAGAGAGGAACCGAATGCGCATGGACTTGGCGCAGGACAGTTTCGGAAGAGAAGAGAAATTTACGTGTGCAGGGTCTTGGCACACGAAAGTTTCGATCGAAGATGGTCTACTGGTATTTTTCGGGCAGTAGCTGGTCACGCTGCTCGAATGCTTCGCTAAATATGTGTCGCAGCATGCGGTAGACAAGCCACGCGAGCTTGAACGGGTGCCTACGACTGTACTGTCCATACAGACATACAGTAGGTTCGTTGGGAAACGGCCTACGGCGGAGTCATCGTTTGATTGTTGCCAGTAGAAGAGTCTTTCAGCTGGACGTAGGAAGAGCAGCGTTCACCGACAAAAGTGGAGATGAGACAAGGCGAGTTTCTTCATCGACTTCTAGAATTGCAAATTCCGTCCAATTCCAGCGCGTGGTCCCGCTTTCAGATATCTCCCCCCCTGATCCTTTTAGAATTGGACGTCTCTTGTTTTTTTTTTCCCCTCGCCATTGGAGAGAGAGCGGAACCATTATAGCGTGCTGCCCTGTTGCATGTTAATTGATGCAATCCCTTGCATTCTAGCGAAGTGAGCAGGAGAGCTGCGATTGAAAATTGAAATCCGTTGTCAGCGTGCGGAGTGTCATCTAAACAACGTCCAGCAAATTAAGTACTGATTATTGTGTAATGAAATTATAAGTGAAAAGGGTGCGATTTGCCCATAATTGTTGTGTTTTTCGTGAAGTAGTATGTGCGCTCTTGGTCAGTATTTTATGTAAACTTTTTCTTATATTTTTTCTATGCTGCCCTGATAGTAACTGTATAACTATACAAATAACTGTTTCAAATGTAAAGCGATCGTTGATGAGAAATCGCGGGAATAGATTGTGAACTTGAGATTTGTGTGGCCACTGTAAGAAAATTTTCCGTTATTTTTTTGACATGTATAGATTAGTTACAGGTTGTAATTTAATTATTTATTAGAGTGAAATGTTATTTTATGCAAATGTGAAAATTATAAAGTTTTCGGTTTTTATAATATGATACAATATATGTATGGAATTTGTCATCCTAATTATTTCTTGTCTATCTCTCTGAATTGTTAAAGAAAAAAAAAAAAAAAATTGCAAAATATGTAAGTTTGTTGAATAAATTTATTGACATTGTTAAACGATATTAATAAGTTTTACTAATGGAAAAACTTATTTTCAAGGGGGTGATGCGAGTGTAGTAATGCTTAGTTAAGAATATTAATTTCTGTTTAATTAAATAATGTTTAATGTAAATCATTTACTAATAATTATGAAATTACGAAAAAGTATGTTAGATTTAAATTGTTTAGAATGGGTAGAGATGGTAGTCCTGAGAGGGGCCCAAGAGAGCGGACTACCCTCAAAACGGAGTCAGTCTTGAGGCGGGCGCGATACGCGTAAGATTTAGAGCCATGTGATCTTAAAAACTAATTGTTTTGTGTTCCTCTCCGACCTAAATTATTATAATAGAAATTTCATACTCGCATACCCCTAACTTAACTAAACTATTTTCGGAATCAATAAAGCGTTCACAAGTGTTAAAAAGGAGTATTAATATACCCCCCTTCCCCCTTTGTTTTGTAACGAACTTTGAGTCAGGTCTCGGCGTCGCTACCATGATATTTATACGATACGGCAAAAAGAGTGTAGAGAAACAAAGTGATAAATGAAAGAAAGAGCCGATAGAGAATAAATAGAGAATAGATAGTAAAGTAGAAAGAAGAGTAAATAATGAAGAAAATAAATAATAAAACGTATTCACTACAATGGTGAAGGGTACCTGGGGATCGAGTGGACAGATCTTGAGAAGTGTCTCCAGTTTGCACTGCCAGACACATATCATAGAGATATTTTTGATCACTGCTTAGCTCCTTCACAACATTTGCTGGAATTTCTTAAATGTTTCTCTTTACGCGAGAATATTTCACTACCTCCAATTTTGTTAAATCGGTTTTCAGTTTATTCCCAATTGAACCCACAATAATATTTGGACCTGATGTTTTCCCATCAATGGTTTTGTAGACGTGCATAAAAGGCAGCTCATTCAAATGCAAGAGGCACACCAACCAGTGCACTGGTCTGTTAAGATGAATTTCAACCAGTTTTATGGCTCCACCAATTTTTCGTGTATTTACAGGAGTACCATCACACAGTAAAGCTTTGATAGTATCTGTGCTGTTCGAGTCTGTAATAATAGTTATCAACTCTTCTGCTATGCAGCAAGCAGTTCCATTATCTGGTGTGACATGGTCTACATAGATGCTTCCAGGTTCTTTCACAATAACAGAGTGTTCTTTTATCTTTCCACTTTTAGTTAATGTGTTATCTTTCCTTCCATCAAATCCAAGGCACTCCATCTTCAGATTTTCGGATTTAGACCTAAAAGTATTTGTTTCACCCATGCGATTTCTTTCTCTTTCTAATTTCTTTCTGTCAAGCATGTTGGTGTGGTTAAGGATCCCCATATCTTTTAAAGCTGCATTGATTATTGCAGCTGTAGCACTACAACTTACACGATAACGATCTGCTGTTAATGCTAGGATTTTATAGGAGTGCCTGGTCTGAATATTCTCAGTCAATTCTAAATCGGCCTCATAATCTTCATCCTGACTCTCTGAATCCATGTCTTCTTCGGTATTTTCCATAAATTCCGATGGTAAAACATTGGTGGCTTCAGTCATTTCTTCTTATGCTTTTAGTTGACGGTTTTATGCTTCTTGAACTCTTGATAAAGATCTCTTCTTTGTTGAACGAGCTATGCGATCAATTGGTCCTAACTGATTTTTTCTTTGTTTTTGACCCACAAAAGACTCCCATTCTGCCATTGGTATTTTATCCTTACACCTGCAAGATTTCCTATCACTTCCCTTATCATAGCATTCGTAAGAAGTATATCAAACATTTCATCATACTGAGCTACTTTTAAGGCAAAACTTTCATTTCTTCGATGTAACGGCACCTTATTCAATTTTGAGGCTTCTTCTATTAGTCGACTGACTTTGAGATACCTTTGGTGTTAATCGTAGGAAAAGAAAATTTCATCCAAATGTTTTCAATATCTTTTACAACAACCCTGTAACAATCATTAGCTGCTGATCCTTTTGATTTAGCTTCTTCACGACGGCGCACAAAAAAGTAGTCTCACAACATCTGCTTTTGAAGGAGTCACAGATGCTAGGAATTTCGTAGGATATCCAAAGGCTGCATTTGAGGACTTGCTTCCAATAGTCATGTTTATATTCAGAACTAAAATAAAATTATATGTAATTTATAATTTATGATAATTCAAATTATAATTAAAGCAAATGCAAATTATTTCTATTTATCTGAAAAATTATTTATATTTATCTGAAACAAAAATATCAAGCATTAAACAAACAACTTATCATGTAACATACAACAACATTAAACATATGCAAATATGAAGGTAAAAATGGGAGGAGGGGCATGTGATAGGGGTAGTAGGGTAGCACATGCTTGATTTTTTAATATTTTGTTAAAGTGCTAAAAAAAAATCTTTTCACATAGTGTACTTTTTAATAAATAACATTTTTTCCCATTTAAATATATGCAAATATGAGGGCAAAAAAGGGGGGGGGGAATGTGCTAGGGGTAGCAGGGGTAGCACATGCTTGATATTTTAATATTTTGTTATGATAAAATGAAACTTCTCACATAGTGTACTTATAAAAAATAAAAAAATTTCCCATTTTCGAACCTGCCTAATGCACATGGATTAATACCTTCTTGTTCCTATAAAACGTGACATTTTACAAATATGTATGATATCACACATACTGAGACGCACAAGTACGGGCATACTGATTCTCACCTTTAGGGGACGATAATTTACCTTAAAACATTTAACGTACATAGGCAAATACAGATGACGGGAACCATTTTGGATACAAAACAAAGGTAGTTAAAATTAATAATTTCGAATTGAGATGTGCATCAATAGATGAGCCAAATTTAGAGAAACAATTTATGCAAAATTTGTACAAATAATAATTTCCATTGATTTTATATGAATATTTTCCAACATACATTACTAAAAATAATAATATTTAAAAGCTCAATCACATTTTAAGTAATCGTAAACGCGAAGACGCCGCAAACTGAACGAGTGAGGACGATGGCCTGAACTTATGTACGCGAACGCTATGTTGAACTTACGAACGTGGCGTATAATGTACGCGGTAGAAATCTTAAGATGCCTTTTTTTTCCGAATAAATAACTGGTAGATATGAATGAAATATCAAGATATCTATGATGATATAAAAACAATGATATTATTCGTGATGGCGATGCTTCAATGAGTTTCCAGGCAATGGGATGATTAGTATCTCTTACGTGAATGAAAATGGCGTTAGATTCCTGGCCAATTCTACAGTAATACTGTATTTATGCTGCTTAATACGTAACTCAGGCGTCTTACCAGTTTGACCAATGTAAAATTTATTACATATTGTGCATGGAATTTTATATACACAACCCTGTTCACTTAAAGGGGAATTTTTAATCAGTGAATTCTTAATTAGATCTAAATTTCTGAACGCGATATTTACGTTAAAAGTCCTCAGCAATTTCGGCAGATCAAGGAAATTTTCGCTAAATGGTAACGCTAAAACATTTTTTGTGTTATAAGGAGTCTTGTCTTTTACCTCATAGAAGGTTTTCTTTGCCATTTTTAAGGATTTATCTATGCAGTTCTTTCGATATTTCAAATCAAACCCAATTTTATATATTTTACTAATTTCATCATCAAAGAACTCTGGGCTACAAATTAAAAAAGATCACGTTTTATTCTGTGATTTTACTGCATATATATATATATATTGTGTGTGTGTGTGTGGTGTGTGTGTGTATATATGTGTGTGTGTGTATATATATATATATATATATATATATATATATATATATATATATATGAAAATGAAATGAAAATGAAAAGGTTTATTGGCAACTATAGTCCATATGACAAATATTATTAATACAGTGACAGTTCATGTACTAAGGATAGAAATATATACAATTGATTAGAAATATAAGTGTGTGTGTATATATATTGTGTGTGTATATAGATATACACGTGACCCGACAATTCAGCGCAGGACAATTCAGCGCCGACAATTCAGCGCAAGACAATTCAGCGCAAAGACAATTCAGCGCAAGACAATTCAGCGCAAGACAATTCAGCGCAAGACAATTCAGCGCGAAAATACCAACAAAGAAGAAGAAAGAACAAATCCAGAGGGAAGAGAGGCTTGCAACTGTTAGGTTAGGTTAGGTTAGGTTTCTAGTTTTTGAAATAAAATCTTAATTTTAACAATTCTAACAAATTTTGTTTTTTTAAATAAAATTTTAATAATTATACTCCTTTGAATTTTATCTCCGATTTGTCACTCCTTCGTTATGTCACTCCTTCGTTACGATATTTGTCACTCCTTTGAAATGTCACTCCTTCGATACAGACCCAATTTAGCATATATATATATATATAAATATACAAATTTTTCTCTTTTTTATTTATTGCGATTTATTTTTATTATTTTTAACTAAACTTTTAACTGTACTGACTTGCGCTGAATTGTCGGCGCTGAATTGTCTTGCGCTGAATTGTCTTTGCGCTGAATTGTCGGCGCTGAATTGTCGGCGCTGAATTGTCCTGCGCTGAATTGTCGGTGCTCCATAATATATTAATATATATATATATATATATATATATATAATATATATATTGTATTATGGGATGAATTTCACAATAAACACGTGAAATGAATGAATGATGCAAATCCACAAGGAAATGGAAAAAATTATTCGGAGGCCTTTCCTGTATTCAGTAGTACACCTCCCTGACGAGGTGTACTGCTGAACACACGAAAGCCTTGGAATAATTTTTCTTTTTCCTTGTGGGTTTGCATCATACTGTATTATGAAATAAAGATATTGTTGTGATAGTGTTTTTATCTGGGTGTGTTTTTCCTTATACCACGATTTTATTGTTATCATCGGTCGGCATTTATCTTTTCCGAGCTGGAGATTTTGTACCTGTTCCCAGACGTATTATCCAAATGGTAAACCGCCTTTCTTACGGAGTTAAGTGTTTAAATGACTAAATCGATTTGCTATGTACATTAAGTTTAATTTAACGCGTATAGTAAATATGATCGAACTCCATATATGAACTTAATATATGATAATTGGTGTACTCGCTCAAAATTTATTAATTTCGAAAGGCTCCGTGTCTCGTCCTTATCTTTGTCTTCTGTTCTGTCTTGCGTTCAGGCTTCTTATGGACTCAAATCATAAAATGAAGGATGGTACTTGAAAGGATAGGGGAATAATTAATGCGTAAACAGATTCCATAATAATTTTTGGAGGGTTTTCCTACTGGAGTGTCATAATATATATATATATATATATATATATATATATATATATATATATATATATATATATATATATATATACACACACACAGACACAGTGTATATATGTATATGTTACAGGGAATCTGTGTAACTAGGAATGTCATGAAATCCCTAAAATGTTCAGAGCTTTCATGTAAAGTTAAGTCGTGATATTTTCGTTAGTTTTAACGTTAGTTTTAATTAAGGATAAATTCATAAACTTTAGAAAGACAAGAAATCAAAGCAATTGGACGATAGTTGGAGGGTTGAGAACGGTCACCCTTCTTGGGACAGGATGAATGAAAGCGAACTTCCCGCAGGAAGTAAAAGTACCAGATGAAAGACAAAGACGAAAGAGTTTGCCTAGGCAGGATGTCAGCACCCACGAAAGGAAGAGAAGGATGAAGAAACTCCCGAATATATGTGTGTGTGTGTGGTGTGTGTGTGTGTGTGTGTATAGATAGACAGAGAGATAAATAGATAGATATACAATATTATATATATATATATATATGTATATATATATATATATATATATGTTAACCCCTCCGTCTATGGCCCGGGATGGTTCGAAGTCGACGGGGGTTCTAGTTAGGTGGCAGCAACGGATGTGTGACTTGCAGTAGTTTTCTTCTATATTACTCTCCGAGTTCTATAGTGGCTCGGAGGACTCTGATAGAATTACTAAAAATGCTGAAGGTTCCGGACTCTTCTTATAGCGTATCCGGAAAGTTTAATGACTAAGTTCTTTTGAAGAGAGCAAGGCTCGAAGGATAAGATAAAAACTATCTTTTTCTGTAATTTACTGCTAAAATGTACAGGTAGTGCTCAGCCTCTGAATTAGCTTCTGAATGACAATGGAAGATTTTTACTGGGGTTTATATACCCAAAAACTGCTAACATCATTATTATTAAATGCTAAAAAGGCTGTATTATTTTTGTACAATATTCAAAAATAAAGTAAATTTTCAGCTGTGGTAAGGCTTGAACGAGTAAACAAAATATTTGAAGACGAAACCATATTTTTATCTTAAACCGCGACTTTTTAGATCTGATGTTATCATGATCTGCCAAGTTAACTAAAAGTGGAAATCGGACTATGCATCTTTACACTAAAATATGCATATGAGTAAAATTTTAAGGTTTAAGATGTACAACTTTAAGGCTTAGGCAAGACATGATCTCATCTTTTGTAACGAAAGAGAATGTATAAGAAATATGAACATTGCAAAGCTTAAGCAGGATTCCTTATTAAGCGAAATCTAAAAAAAAGATTATGAGATTTTAAAAAACAACAGGTCACCAATTATTTAGCAAAGTAGAAAGCAAATCAAAAATTTTATCCAAACTCACGTTGGGCGATTTTGGTCCTAATGTAAAAATGAATACACACACGTACATACATATGAGTATAGGCATTATATAAAGTTAAATATATAAGAATATACAGGATTATATAAATACATGAATCATATAACACATGAATTTTTAAAATGGATACTTTTCTTAAAATGGATACTTTTTCTTAAAATGGATACAAGAACTATATAAATGAATACAAGAGTTACATGAAGAATAAGATAGTATAGGAATATGGGAATTATTTATGGTTCATTTTTACAGGGCTCCCCTCTCTAGAATGATATTAATATAATAATGTAACATCCTAACTAATGCTAACTAGATGATAACTATGGGTTTTATAATACAGATTTATATATACAACATAAGTCGGGTGGTTAAGTCTAGTTCACGTGGTCTGGGTACGCACTCTTGGTCGTGCATAAATAGTTTCATGTTCCGTGTCACTTGGTTTTCTTTTTTCCCAGAATGATCTTTTCACCACAAATATACCGAGGATAATAGCACATACAATAATGATACTAACGGCAGATGTTGAGAAAATGGTTACCGGTTGTAGTATTTGTAAGAGGTTATTTTGGTTATCATCCGAAATTTTAAACCGGCTCAATTGATCATTCCATTCAGGGGCATGTAGTTCGGGTAGGATGGTTACAGGTTTTATGGAGAGATTTAAGATCTCTATGACGGGTTTAAATTTAATTTGCGACGGGAATGGGTATGAGTTATTAAAGGTAACCTTGTACGGGTTGTATATTTCGAGGGCTTTTGAACGCAAGGAGCAACCAATTGGTAGCCGAATAACCATAGGGATTGTGATGAGGGAATAATTCGATGGACACTCGAGAGTAGCGGCAGTCCTGTTCGCGAAAGAAACCCAGATGTCTGGTCCAATTCGTAGTTGGATGGTTTTAGGGGAATTAAATTTTTTAAATGAACATACCGGGGCATGCCGGTCACGAATTAAGTCGATAAAGCAAGACCTAGTAGTTGGAAGAATAACTGGTTTGAGTGGAGGGCAGACGAGTTGTTTATTTGGTTGCGGGAATCGGCAATGCCGGACGTCGCTATCTGACATCATAGAATAAGCTGACAGATCTTTGGTGAGGAAAAGGTAAGGTGGTACGGTGGGTAAATACAATCGATAGACATTAGAGTTGTTTTGGTAGGGTGTTGGGAAAGGGTGAAATTTATGTACGTCATAAGTGAGGACATCGAAAAATGGTATAATTATGAGGTATGTGTAGGGGCGTGGTCCATGTACAGTCCAGGTGTATTCTAGAAATTGGGGGTAATTAGTGTGGTTGAGTGGGAATATGGGTGATAATTTTAATTGTGACTGGGTGGTGTGAATCAAGGACTGAAGTATTTCCCATGGTATTAGAGTGGAAAGAGTGATTTTTCCATGGGCTAGCTGGGTTGCACGCGAAACCTTGGAATGAATCGTAGTTATTCGTTGTAAGTATTTATCGATTAGGGTTACTTGTAGGTTAATTATCGCTATTAATTCTAGATATCTTTTGTGTTCTTTGTATTGAGCTAACATGGATTCAAGGTATGTGAATCTGTCCGAAAGGGAGTGGAGGAAGCGAGTGTTTTCGTGTAGTGACCTAATAGTTTGTTCTAACATGTGTCCATTATACTGTCGATTTCGCGCGAAGAGATTCAATTTGAATTCGATTCTTTTAATATCTTCTTCGGTTGCTAATCCGAATAAACCTTTGAACAGTTTCCCTCCTATATCTATCAGTCCCCGTTTATTTCTTTGGTTAAAGTTTTCTGAGTTTTTAGTTTCAGTTTGTATCCATACTAAGGCTAATATTTCTGATAGGGCGCGTGCTGTAGTTTGAATATTTTCGAGGGTATTTTCTAACAGAACGCGACTAATCTGATCTTTTCCTTGGAAAGAATTCTGGACTTTACTTTCAAACGTTTTTAATTGGGTTTGTATCTGAAAGAGATTGATTTTAATTTTAGCAGGGGGTTGCAAATTTATATAAAGGTCTGCGTGCCCTTTCAAAAATTTACCTTCTGCAAGTTTTTCTATAACAACTCCGGTAGAAATTTTAATGCTAGGGCTACAAGAGTAAATAATTTGGAAAATTATAAGGGGGACAATTTTATTCATTTCTACGCCTTAGGTTATACGGAGCTGGGGGTGGTTGTGTGGATACTTGTGTTTGTGGGCGAAGGGGTCGGCCTCGTTTTGGTGGCAATGGGGGTCGACCGTTGAGCTCGGATTCTGAGCGGGTTCGTTTCTTATGTGAAGGTTCTAGTTCACGTGGGTGATGCATTTGCGGGCGGTATGTAGGGTCCGTGCGTCGATCATCAATCGGTGAGGGTGGTGACAGAGGAGATGGTGGAGTTGGAGGAGATGGTGGAGTTCCACTGAGTGATCCTCTCGAAGGGGTTTCTCCAGGGTCTGGGTCCGATGGGACGCTTGGCTCTGGGGCCTCCTCTTGTTCAGAGATTGCCTCGAGTACTGGTGGTATTACGAGGTACCAATCTTCGTCATGGGTAGCGGTTCCCGCGGTGACCACTTCAGTTTTTTTATCCCTGTCCGATTTGTTAATATCTTGCTTTTGAAGGATAGGCGGCTCGAACGCCTGGCAGCTGTTTTTTGGGAAGGTGTTGTTCGGAAGCTATCTTCAAATTGTCAGCGTGAATGATCTTTAGTGTGGAATGATCCCGGAGGTCGAGGATTTCATAACGATTTTTTCCGAGGTTTTTCATAATCCTATATGGGCCATCCCATTTTGGGTATAATTTGCGATGAGCACCTGGCGGTTTCACGCTCTTCAGATAACATCGCATACAGACGACTATAGTCCGTTGACTGGGATGACACCTATGTTGCTCTTGCTCCATCTGTTGGTTTCATTGGTCGAGGGCATAGCGGATTATGTCAAAAATCTTGAAAGATCGTTCAGCTAGTTGCTGATTTGCTTCTGCCATTTCGGAAGATGTTAGAACTGCCGGGTCGGTTTGGTCGGGCAAATCAAAAGGTAGACGCTTGTCGTAGTGATAGAGGACGAAATGAGGGGTGTCCCCGATGGACACATTATAGCCATTGTTGATGGCTGTTTGTACCATGGGAAGGGAATCATCCCATGTACGGGAGGATGCATCGACAACGTGGCGCAGGGTTTCCAAGATCTTTCGATTGTGCCTTTCCACTAAGCCGTTTGCCTGCGGATGGTATGCCACAATGTGTGTATTTTTAATTTTACACATGTTACAGAGTGACTCGAACAGTTTGGAAGTGAAACTAACGGCGTTATCCGAGATTAGGATGGAAGGAGTGGGAAATGGTCCCAGTATATCCATTCCAGTTCTTTGCCAGGGCCTTTGGCATACTGGATATTTATGCATCGGAGCTGTGGATGGTACGTTGCCCTTATGCTTTAAACACGACGGACATTCGGCGATGTATTCTTGTACCTTTCTGTTCATCTCGGGAAAGTGGTATCGCTCCAAAAGACTCTTGATGGTGCGATCCGGCCCCATGTGTCCATACAAAGGTGAGTCGTGACAAAGTCCAATGGCTATATCGACGAGATCCTTTGGTATCTCCACGAGGTCGTTTCCATCTTCGTTCCTGAAATGTACGAGCCCATCTTTGAGGTTGTACTGTTCTTTTACCTTCGATGGTTCCTTTTGTTCCAGGCGCGCCCGAAGGTTTTGGGTGTGTTGGTCCTGTTGTTGGGAGTATTGCAGACACTCGTAGTCGAACACAGGAAGAATTCCTATTTTATTCACTTGGGCGTCGGGTTTGAGTCTCGACAATCCGTCTGGAATAACTTGCAGTTTTCCCGGTTTGTATACGATTTTTGCTGCAAAGTCCTGAATCAACAGAGCCCATCTACTCAATCGTCCTTCAAGTAGCTTGTCCTTGAAGAGGTACGTGAGTGGCTTATGATTAGTCTTGATGGTTACATCGTAGCCATAGACGATATTTCGGAATTTTTTCAAAGCCCAATATACCGCTAGGGCCTCTCGGTCCGTAATGGAATAATTCCGTTGAGGTGCAGAGAGAAGTTGACTGGCATAAGCAATGGGTAATTCCACACCGTCTACGTCCTGTAACAGGACGGCTTCCAGTCCATAGGAGGAAGCATCTGTGGCTATGATGAAGGGTCTTGCGTAATCAGGATATTGTAAAATGGGATGACAGGTTAGTTTATTAATTAAAGTTTCAAAGGCATGTTGGTGATCGGATTCCCAGTTAAATTTCAAATTTTTCTGGAACAAATTAGTAATGGGTTTAGCAATATTTGAAAATTGGGGGATAAAGTTCCGATAGAATCCGACAAAACCAATAAATGCACGGGCGTCGTCGATGGTTTTGGATACAGGGTACCTTTCTAGGGCTTCGAGTTTGGCTGGATCAGGTTTAATTCCTGTGGACGAGAGTAGGAATCCTAGGTATACCAGGGATTCTTGTAAAAAATTACACTTTGCAAGCTTCAGTTTAAGGTGTGCTTTTCTCAAGTGTGATAGCACATTCTGAAGGCGTTGAAAGTGTGTTTTTATGTCCGAACTGTAGACGATAATATCGTCAAGATAAACGAGAGCTTCGACACCTAATAGGTCGGAAAGGACTATATTCATCAACCTAGAGAAATTAGCAGGCCCATTTCGGACTCCGAAAGGTAAAACCTGGAATTCGTAATGGCCTCGGTTAGTGGAGAAAGCAGTCAATGCCCGAGATTCGGGACTGACCTCCATTTGCCAATAACCCGATGCTAAATCGAGGGATGAAAAAAAGTTCGCTTTCCCTACGTTCAGAATTGTTTCCTGCATGTTTGGAATCGGGAAACGGTCTGGGATGGTAATGTTGTTCAGGCGTCTAAAATCTATAGGAGCGGACCAGGGACTAGCTGAAGGCTGAATGACATCCTGCTCCAACATGTCCTTGATGTGTTCCTCAATAGTGACTAATTGGGAATGTGGAACCCGATAGGGAGGAATGAAAATTGGTTTGGAATTGGGTTCCAACTTGATTTCAAAAGGGACCAAATTAGTTCGGCCCAGAGGATCTCCTTTTATGGCAATCACATCTCTATTTCTTATCAGGAAATCGAGAAGTGATTCCATTAGTTTGGGATCCTGTAAAGCTGGTGAGTGACTCCTGAAGGGAGTGCTCCAGACATTTCTTATATTCTTCTTTTAATACTGAAGGATTTAACTCTAAGGAATTGGAAACACGATTTATCATATTGATGGGGAAATCTGAATCTACTTCTACTGTGGAAACAGTTCCTATTTTCTGATTTGAAGTTAATTCTATAGGACTTTTTCCTTTGTTTAAACAAACAACAGGGATAGCTGAATTCTGACTCTGACTAAGGACTTGGGCAATAAGAACATCTCTTTTGAAATTACTTTTCTCTGTAATCAGAGTACGCTCTGACTCTAATAATTTCCCTTGACTGTCGACTACTTTTGCTAGGAAACAAATCTTCTCATAAGGTCCTACTGTTATATGCTCGGTAGGGCATATGAAAAATTGTGAATCTGACTCTGGTTCGGCGACTAAAATTTGCCTTATGGGCGGAACTGAAGCTGGCTGAACTGAAGCTGGCTGACTGGAAACTGACTGACTTGAAACTGACTGACTGGAAACTGACTGACTGGAAACTGACTGTGTTGATCCAACTGGATTCAACAACTGGAACTGATTACCCTGGGGTCTGACTTCTGGAGTGGTTGTCCCTCTGGATACAACCGGCTGACTTGAACTGCTATCAAGTGGAGGGAGTTTCCTATTTCTTTCGGAAATCTGAACTGGACTAATTCTATTAACATTAAGCTGTCTGTTATTCTCACGGAGATGGTGTGTCCTATTTCGACACTTTACTAACTTTCCGGCTGGGTAAATCTCCCATTGATTCCGGTTAAAAAAATCCATACCTAGTAGGATATCTGTCTGAAAGGTGGCGACTGTGTCTAGTGACGGTGACGGTCCAGAGCTGGGCACTTGCGTTTTTTTGCGCGTTTTTTTGCGGTACTGCGGTACTGCGGTACTACTACCGCACTACCAAACCGGTACCGCATAACGCAGTACCGCAAAGGATCGCTGAAAGTACAGCAGTACCGCTACCGCATTCAAATTTCCCGCGGTACTTTCCGCGGTACCGACCAACACGGTAGTACCGCAGTACCGCAAAAAAAACCGCAAGTGCCCAGCTCTGGACTGTCTACTATACAACATTTCGCGGGGTATACCGCGTTTCCAACTTCTAAATATAACTCAATTTCTCTGTATGTAGGTATGGGTGTGCCCGTAACTCCTCTGAGTTGGCAGGATGGTGCCTTAAGTTCATATTTGTAATTTGTACTCTCTAGTAATTCATCTACACATTGTTTCTTAATTAACGTCGCGTGTGCTCCTGTATCTAGGAGAGCAGTTAAATCTTGGTTATCGGTGCTACAATTTATTATTAAATCTAGGAGGTCCGCACCTATTATCCTGATGGGGAGTTTGTGTGCGTATCTGGGCTCATTACTGTAATTTAGGAGGGAGGAGGTTGAACTGCCGCCTCCAATGTAGGGTCTAAAAAAGGGCTCGAATGGTCTTCTATGGGAGGACCTGGGTCATATTCTACGGGATTATCATACGCTGGAGGGTGTTCTTGAAAACTGTACTCTGGGGAAAATGATTCCTCCACGGGTACTTCTACGTACCGAACTAGTTGACCTTGCTGGTTGTACTGAGGTTTGTACATGGGGTAAGAGTGTGGTTGACCCTGTGGTCGTAATCTATTGGATTGGTAGTTCGACTGAGGCTGGGAATGGACTGGTTTCTGGGGATTGGATGACTTTTGGGATACGTTTTGGGAACGTGGGTGGTTTGGTTTCTGAAAGTGGGGTCTATACCCTGCAGGGGCTTTATCAGCACACTTTTGGCGATCGCCACGGCGATGACCATGTTCGTGACAGTGGGAGCAATAAGAGGGATAATTACACTGACTTATCATGTGCCCAAAGCTATCGCAGTTAAAACACTGTGGAGGAGGGCGTGTATTCTGGGTTTGGGGGGCTTGTTTCTGGGGTGTTCCCTGCATTGGCCTCGATTTATAGGGTTGTTGGTGTTGCTGTTGGTGTTGTGGCTGCTGCTGCTGAATGTAATGTACAGGGGTTTCTCTACCCTTTCGGTAGTTCTGGTTTGCTAAATCGGGGTAATGTTCCCGTGTTTTGTTTATGGCTACACTTACAGGTTTGTCAACATTTAAAAACTCCTGAAACTTTTTTTTAGGTGCTCCGGGTAGGTTTTGGTAAATGGTTGTTGCTACTATTAGATTTCTTTGTTTCGAAGTGAAAGTTATGCCACATGCATTTTCTGCTGCACGGAGGGCTTCTCCTACAAGTTTATGTGTACGTGTAATAAAATTGTTTAAATCTTCGTGTTCCTCTTTCTTCCATTTAGCTTGGAAGACTGCTTCTAACGTGGCTAAGGGTTGTGCAAGTGTTATTTCTTTAAAAAATTCTAATAAGTTTTGTTTAAAATCGTCCCATGTTGTAGCTTCGCTAATTGATGGGACGTAGGTGACTGTGTCATGAGCATTCCCTTCTTTAGGGTCGATAAATCTATTTGCTTCCCTAATTTTTATATCATCATCGGTAATGTTTTCGCGTAAGTAATGTTGCTCTAAAGATTCATTCCAAGGTCTTACGCGTGGTTCAACGAAGCGATTATCTATGGTCCCCTTAAAAATTAAAACAGTATGAGGAAGGTTTACTAGTCTGCCTAAGTTAATGTATGCTGGGGCGGGGGTTTGAGACTGAGACATATTGGCATATTGGCTTGTTCTGGATCTGAAGTTTGTGTTTGGGAGTATGTTTGAAGGGCGCGGGGTAGGTGGAAAAATAGGTGTTGGTAAATTTTCGATGTCAGAAAGCGCACCGTCTGAATCGCTCATATGTGAAAGTACTTATTAATGTGTTCTAATTAGGTCTGCTTGACCGATCTTAATTTATGGGATGATCACTTAAGGGGTTTTCCTAACTACACTATCTAAAAAAATAAATGCACAACAATTTGCCTAACTCGGGGAAAATTTGAAAAGATTGAAAACAAAATAATAATAAAAAAATGTAAACAGGATTATCCTGGTACTATGCTTGGTACATTAAATAAAATTATACTATACTAACTATAATAGTGAAAATAACTGAAAATAACTCTGACAATAACTTTGTGACAATAATTCTGTGAAAATACTGTTTTCAATGAAAAAAAATGTATCACTGGTGTCTGAAGTGTTCACTGTGTTTTGTGTTAATTCTGGCTCAATATTAAATATTAACTCTTAATAATACTGACTTTTCAAATGTTTAGAGATTATTTAAAAAAGAGTTTTGTACTTAACAAGATTCCTACGGCGAAATCCTTAGAGACGTGTCCTGAAGACGTGTCTTGCTGGCCACTTGTTCTTGGATGAAAACTAGGCGTGGAGAACTTGGAGTCGTGACGCACCGGTTCAAGGGTGGATGTGACGAACTAGAAGTCGTGACACGTCGGTCAACTGGGTGTGGTTCTGGTTCCAGGGTCTGGAAGACTGGAAGAATCCTGGATGCAGAAGTTGTCAGTCGTGAAGATCCTGGTTAAAGGGTCGCCAGTTGTTAACCCCTCCGTCTATGGCCCGGGATGGTTCGAAGTCGACGGGGGTTCTAGTTAGGTGGCAGCAACGGATGTGTGACTTGCAGTAGTTTTCTTCTATATTACTCTCCGAGTTCTTCTATAGTGGCTCGGAGGACTCTGATAGACTTACTAAAAATGCTGAAGGTTCCGGACTCTTCTTATGGCGTATCCGGAAAGTTTAATGACTAAGTTCTTCTGAAGAGAGCAAGGCTCGAAGGATAAGATAAAAACTATCTTTTACTGTAATTTACTGCTAAAATGTACAGGTAGTGCTCAGCCTCTGAATTAGCTTCTGAATGACAATGGAAGATTTTTACTGTGCTTTATATACCCAAAAACTGCTAACATCATTATTATTAAATGCTAAAAAGGCTGTATTATTTTTGTACAATATTCGAAAATAAAGTAAATTTTCAGCTGTGGTAAGGCTTGAACGAGTAAACAAAATATTTGAAGACGAAACCATATTTTATCTTAAACCGCGACTTTTCAGATCTGATGTTATCATGATCTGCCAAGTTAACTAAAAGTGGAAATCGGACTATGCATCTTTACACTAAAATATGCATATGAGTAAAATTTTAAGGTTTAAGATGTACAATTTTAAGGCTTAGGCAAGACATGATCTCATCTTTTGTAACGAAAGAGAATGTATACAAAATATGAACATTGCAAAGCTTAAGCAGGATTCCTTATTAAGCGAAATCTAAAAAAATGATTATGAGATTTTAAAAAACAACAGGTCACCAATTATTTAGCAAAGTAGAAAGCAAATCAAAAATTTTATCCAAACTCACGTTGGGCGATTTTGGTCCTAATGTAAAAATTAATACACACACGTACATACATATGAGTATAGGCATTATATAAAGTTAAATATATAAGAATATACAGGATTATATAAATACATGAACCATATAACACATGAATTTCTAAAATGGATACTTTTCTTAAAATGGATACTTTTTCTTAAAATGGATACAAGAACTATATAAATGAATACAAGAGTTACATGAAGAATAAGATAATATAGGAATATGGGAATTATTTATGGTTCATTTTTACACATATATATATATATATATATATATATTCCCCTTAATAACTATTAATAAACAGAAAACAAAGTTAGTAATTATTTCGTGCTAACAAAACGTTAATATTCATTTAATTAAGAAATGAAAATAATGTTATTTTAGAAAGATGTTTCCGAAGCTGCATACGAGTTCGAGGCAATTAAAATGACGCTTTTCCTATAATAAACAATATCCCTTGTTGCTTTGTACAGCCAAATGGCACTCTATGAACACTGTTTCCATTTAATAAAGGGGTGATAAAAACATTAGTTGGAAATTCGGGGCATGTAGGGTATATCTTATTTTAGGGATTTGTGAAATTAAATACAGATACCCATATGTACTTTCTCTTTTAATTAAGAAAAATAGCTTTCCAACCTTCTAATGAAATATAAAGTGATTGTGTATATATATATATATATATATATATCACTTAACTTTCTCTTGTATGTAAAGTTAGTGGACGGCATTATACATTCAGATTTCACCAAATGTTTCTTGAACTAAAGAGATTACAAGACGCTTTGAACTTCACATCCAGTGACCCCTATATTAGATATAAATCCCTTCATATACATACATATACATTTACATATTGTATTTGTGTATATATATATATTTTATGTATATATATATATATATATATATACATATATATATATATATATATATGAAAATCCAAAATACTTCTACAGCTAGGCGAAAAGGAAAACAAAAACGCGCGCTACTATCGGGCCGTTAAGGAAAGGAAATAATGAACTAACAGACGATTTAAAAGATATATCTCAAACATTGAGAGCCCAGTATGAATCAGTATTCAGTACCCCAAAAAGTGACAAAGCGATACCTCACATAGATGCATTCTTCGAAGAGAAATTGCGAGGAGAATGTATAACAGACTTTGATTTTACCCCAGAAGATGTAGCGAGAGCTATAGGACGAATGAAATCACATTCAGCTGCAGGTCAGGACAAATGGAATACACTATTAATTAAAAACTGTAAAAATGAAATAGCTACACCCTTATACTGGATATGAAGAAGATCCCTAGACAATGGGGAAATACCGAGCATCTTGAAAAGAGCAAACATCGTCCCGATATATAAAGGAGGAGATAGATCTTAAACAAAGAACTATAGACCAGTGTCCTTGACGTCCCACCTCACCAAAATTTTTCAAAGAATAGTCAAAGAGAAAATCTATGACTTCTTAGAGACATTGGAAAGATTCATCGAAAATCAACACGGATTCCGATCAGGAAGATCATGCCTATCACAACTTATAGAGCATTATAACAATGTCCTAGATGCACCTGAAGGCAATGAAAACTATGATGTCATATACACGGATTCTGCTAAAGCTTTCGACAAATGCGATCATGGTATAATAGCACATAAAATGAAACATATGGGAATAACAGGCAAAGTGGGAAAATGGATCTCTAACTTCCTCATAAATCGACTACAGGTGGTCAAAATTCAAGGTGTATCATCATCAGAATCGGAAGTACGCAGCTCAGTACCACAAGTACAGTACTGGCCCCACTCCTGTTCATTATCATGCTAACAGACATAGACAGTGGAGTTAACAGCAACAGTATAGTAACATTATTTGCGGACGATACAAAGATCAGCAGAAAAATCAGCGATGCAAACGAAGTAGAGGCCTTGCAGAGAGAGACAAACAAAATATACAAATGGTCAGAAAACAACAATATGACATTTAACACCGAGAAATTTCAGCTCTTGAGATATGGTAGAAATGAGGAACTTAAACAGACTGCACATTATTCTCCAGATAGACAAGAAATTCAGAGAAGCACGAAAGCGGTCAACTTGGGGGTAATAATGACCGATGATGCCAAATTCGAGACACAAAATCAGATAGCAATACACAAAGCAAAAAGAGTCGCGGGACAGGTACTAAGAACGTTCAAAAGGAGAGACAAGACAGTAATGAGTCCCCTGCTGAGAACACTGATCATACCAAAACTTGAGTACTGCTCAATTTTGACGTCCCCATATAAAAAGGAAGAAATTAATAAACTAGAAGAAACGCAGAGACGTTTCACAACCAAGATTGATGGCTGCAAAGAACTCAACTACTGGGAAAGACTACGTAAACTAAATCTGTACTCCCTGGAAAGAAGAGAAAGGTATACCATAATCTACATATGGAAAATGATCGAAAAACTGGTACCAAACCTCAAACTAAACCCAATTACCATCCAGACAACGCTGGAAAATAGGAAAGACAGAATGTGTAGGGTGTC
Source organism: Bathynomus jamesi (assembly GCA_023014485.1). Classification (NCBI taxonomy): domain Eukaryota; kingdom Metazoa; phylum Arthropoda; class Malacostraca; order Isopoda; family Cirolanidae; genus Bathynomus; species Bathynomus jamesi. The sequence goes on from JAJOZX010003906.1 coordinate 236,949, forward strand.
CCCAAATTAAAGGCCCGACAAGGGACCTCCTCAACTCTGAAGGAAAATAGCTTGGTTGTCAGGGGGAAAAGACTTTTCAACCAGCTTCCAAAGGACATCAGAAACGTTGTATGGGTCAAAGTTGAAGTCTTCAAGATAAGACTAGATGCCTGGCTCAGGACAATACCAGATGATCTGGGTGTACCTGGCTATGCACGATGGAGACCACAAGAGAGCAACTCACTCCTTCACCAAGCCAGGCCTAAAGGCGGGGCCACCAGCTTGACCTTTCTGTGAAGAAAGACCGACGCACGGACCCATACAAGGTTAACAAGGTTATATACAGTATATATATATATATATAATTCAGAGTTTTGATAAATCAACATTTATTGTGTTGCATTACAACATGGAGTAACACAAAGAAATATATAAAACATCCTTTGGAAGTGATTCGTGAATAAAAATACTTGAGAACCCACTCAGATAATAATAATAAACAAAGTCACACTTCCCAGTGTTTAAAGAGATAAATACTTTATAACTGAATGACTTATACAAATTCACTGATGCTGTCAGTATGTTCAAATTTATTGATAAAAATCAACATACATCATCACCCATTGAAAGCATAAAACGGCATCATCACCATAACTAGACTCCCCGTCACCCTGAGATTTTATACACAAACCAAACTATCCAGAAGAAACTGCGGGAAATGCACTCCCATAAATATTATACTTCATTAACTCCGAATGATGTGAAGTTTAGTCGTTAAATCTTATTTTATAATTAATTTTCTGACAAATCGTTTCCTCAAACTCGCATCTGATTTCACTCCCCACAATTTAATAGGAGATTGTAGACACTAATTGTCCAGGGAAGTTTTCCGGGAAGGGGGGGCGGGCGTTAAGCAGCGGACAGGGAGTGCTGGAACTCCCGTTTTTCTTGTCATTGTCCTCTTTAGCTGATCTTTATCCGTGTCTCATCTACCTTCTCAGCAGTCCAGCATTCTCTCAAACACGCTTCTCCCTCTATTCCTCACTACACATACATGCCTCTTACACACTACACATTCTTTTCAAAAAGAAATGGTATAGATTTTAACAACCTTCGAGACCTTGATTTCGACTACCTTTCTTTTCCTTCTATAGGGAGGGGGAAGCATTTTTGCGGGCATTCGCCCTTGACCCCTCCTTCCTACATAAAAAAATTATATACAGGGTGTTCATAAAAGATCTGAACGATTTCAATCTTTGTTAATGTGAGAACCCAATAACATACAAAAAAACAAGTTTGTCCATGTGACTCCGCACAGCTAAAGGTTTTACGTAAATGTTTAATAAACTTCAACATGTGCGCCGTTGGTCGCCCATACAACATCCAATCGATATTCAATTTCTCGCCATGCGCGTTCAAGCATGCCAGCACCGACCATCGCTATTGCATCCCTGATCCTGATTCGTAGTTCGTGGATGTTGACAACCTTAGTCTTGTACAAAAAAAAAGAATTTACTAGTTGCTCTATCGCTTATACATGCTTCATCTATATATCTTATTTAGTATGAAAAATATTAACGAATCAAATCGTTCAGATCTTTCATGAACGCCCTGTACTTATACGAACTGTGATGGGGAAACCAATCTCGCATCTATGAGTTGAAAATAAACATTATATCGATGCCAAATTTCCTTTTTAATTGGTCTACTTTATGAATGACGAACATAGGGGGTCGGTGACACAGTTACAAAAATAAACTTTCTCAAGGCATTAAGCTCACGTATAAAGGGTTAAGACGAAAATCCCTCGGTGTTTACATAGGACAGGTAAATATATATATATACAGGGTGTCTCAATATACATGCAACCCATGTCACTGCTAATAATTCTGCCAATATTAATGTTCTCGTTCTATTTTTTCAGATTTGAAGAGAGGAGACGATAACAACTAATAATTATCAATCAAAATGCCTTGGACAAAGGAAGAAAAATTTTTTTGCGTCACTACTTATTTGGAGACGAAATCATTCAAAACTGTGCAAGCGAAATTTCGCAGGAAGTTCAACTTCAACAATTATCCCCAGAAAAGCCAAATTTATCGTTGGGCACACAATTTCAAGCCACAGGATCAGTAAACAATCTCAACAAGAAAGCAGAAACACCCAGATCTGGCAGGAAGGTGACTGCAAGATCTCCTGACAATGTGAATGCGGTGAGAGATTCTGTCGGAAGGAGTCCGAAAAAGTCAATCCGAAGACGTTGCCAAGATCTGGGTCTTTCACGTGCGTCAGTGCAAAGAATCTTGATCAAGGATCTTCAGCTGTACCCATACAGGATCCAGATCAAGCATAAACTCTCACCAGCTGACATGGCAAAACGTGTTGTGATGTGCCGGTGGTTCGAGAACAAGATCGAAGAGGATCCTGACCTTCTTGATGATGTTTGGTTCAGCGACGAAGCACACTTCTTGCTCAGTGGGTATGTCAATAGCAAGAACAATGTGTTCTGGGGCACACAAGCCCCAGACAAGGTGCTTCAGAGGCCCTTGCACTCTGTGCAGGGTGTCAGGGTGATTGACAACTTCGCTCGTCGGCTTCAAGTGTGTCTGCAGCGCAACGGCGGTCATTTGGAACATGTGCTCTAATAAATGTATCCTTTGATCTAGAGACCTCAAATCTTCAGTTTTTAATTGTTATCTTATCAGCTTCCAGGAAATGTAATCTTTTTTGGAGTTTATTTTCTGAGTAATAAATTATTATCATGTCAATGGGTTCCATCTATTTTGAGACACCCGGTATATATATATAAGGGAATGAACTCAGAATGGTCCCATATATATATATATATATATACAACTGCAAAGAACACGCAGTATAAATAACGTAAAGAACGACGCTTGTATAGGAGATATTCCGCGCAAGACGAGAGAGAGAGAACGAAACAAATGAAAAAATGAGGTAACCACCCGGGAATCGAACCCGGGATCTTCCGATTGCCGGTCAGATGCGATACCATTACACCATGGGCCTCACTCTTCCAAATGCCGTAATTCTTCTACATACTCGCAGAAACCAATGCCCCAAGGGGGCACCTCCCGCATGCCGTAATATTATATACATTCAACTGCAAAGAACACGCAGTATAAATAACGTAAAGAACGACGCTTGTATAGGAGATATTCCGCGCAAGACGAGAGAGAGAGAACGAAACAAATGAAAAAATGAGGTAACCACCCGGGAATCGAACCCGGGATCTTCCGATTGCCGGTCAGATGCGATACCATTACACCATGGGCCTCACTCTTCCAAATGCCGTAATTCTTCTACATACTCGCAGAAACCAATGCCCCAAGGGGGCACCTCCCGCATGCCGTAACATTATATACATTCAACTGCAAAGAACACGCAGTATAAATAACGTAAAGAACGACGCTTGTATAGGAGATATTCCGCGCAAGACGAGAGAGAGAGAACGAAACAAATGAAAAAATGAGGTAACCACCCGGGAATCGAACCCGGGATCTTCCGATTGCCGGTCAGATGCGATACCATTACACCATGGGCCTCACTCTTCCAAATGCCGTAATTCTTCTACATACTCGCAGAAACCAATGCCCCAAGGGGGCACCTCCCGCATGCCGTAACATTATATACATTCAACTGCAAAGAACACGCAGTATAAATAACGTAAAGAACGACGCTTGTATAGGAGATATCCCGCGCAAGACGAGAGAGAGAGAACGAAACAAATGAAAAAAATGAGGTAACCACCCGGGAATCGAACCCGGGATCTTCCAATTGGCGGTCAGATGCGATACCATTACACCATGGGCCTCACTCTTCCAAATGCCGTAATTCTTCTACATACTCGCAGAAACCAATGCCCCAAGGGGGCACCTCCCGCATGCCGTAACATTATATACATTCAACTGCAAAGAACACGCAGTATAAATAACGTAAAGAACGACGCTTGTATAGGAGATATTCCGCGCAAGACGAGAGAGAGAGAACGAAACAAATTTTTTCATTTGTTTCGTTCTCTCTCTCTCGTCTTGCGCGGAATATCTCCTATACAAGCGTCGTTCTTTACGATATATATATATATATATATATATATATATATATATATATATATATATATCTATATATATACACGAGTGTATGTGTGTTATATATATATATATATAATATATATATATAGTCTATATATATATTTTTTTTTATTATTATTTCCCTATATCCCTACAGTAGCGGTCACTTTACCTCATCCTCTGAAAGTTTCTTTATCAGGAATTATTTCCAAATATTTATTCAAATAAAATTTGTTTCATAGCCACATTATTGTATCATCATATAAAATAACGTGCCTTTATAACGTATCGTAACCAAAATACCACCTGCATGTCATACCACAGATAAAAACCATAAAAACAACACAATCCCGTGACCACATACTTGCTTCAGATTGTCTCAATATCACTTTGTGGATTCGACATTCTTAAATTAGGTTTATTTCACGATATTACGGTCAATGTACAGGGTGGGGAAAAAAGTCTGGTCACCCCCTCTAATGTAAAAATTAGATATGTAAATATCTTGAGGAGGTGGCCAGACTTTTTGCCCACCCTATACTTTATATAAAAAAAAAATTATAAGAAATGTATTATAAAATTAGTAGAATATTTAATTATATATCGAATTAATTTATCACAATTAAATTAATTTATGATTCCTTATTAAAAGACCTTTTTTGAGCTATAAATTAACGTCATCACTTCTTTCTAAAGTCTCGTTGAATTAGACGTCTTTTAAGTCAAAGTACAAAATCTTTTACATGAAACTAATCTATATTCTCCCGTAATCACTTATAATTAGCGATACTCTGCCCGACTTCTGTCACCATCATATCCTAACCAAAATCTGAAAACTGTTAATTTCAATAGTCTTCGGCTTAAATTTAAATTTCAGAAAATTTTGCATTTTTTCTCGTTAAACCCGCATCGTATTTTAGGTCCCGCGAGGAACCGTTTCCCATTACCTTAACCAATGACACTAAATTATTATAATTAAATGGTGAAGTTAAACTACTTTCTTTATTTGTTAAATTTGTCCGAACGAACGTTAAACTTTTCATGATTATCGTAAGCGTGGAATAAAAGATAAGGACGAATATAACTGAAACTCTGTACGAATAATTATGAGCGCCACTGTATATATACTATAATTGCCTCAAGAATTTCAAGTTTGAATAATCAGATGTGTCACCATTTGGCGGTGAAAGAGGAGTCATTAAAAATTTGAAACAATTATTTCCATTTAATTTTCACAAAACCGAGAACTTAACAAGTTTGAATATATTTCCATTTGTTTCGGGATTAAGGAAAATGTCCTTATTCTATTTAAACTTATTTAATAAACTCTATTTAAATTTATGTAATAAATTTAAGACGAAAGAGTAGAACATCCACTTAAATTTAGACCGAATACGAGTTAGTAACTTCGTATACAATTTATTTTAAGTTAAAATACAATACAAATTTGTACTCTTTTTAATGAGGTTAGCCCGACGTGGGCAACGGGTTACTCGCAAAGAGGCCCCAAAACTATAGCTTCCCTCACCAGCTATCTGCTAAGCAGATAGGATCCAGCTTTGGGAGAGGATCTAGGGTTTACAGTTACACCTAGCCTACTATATTCAGAACCGAAATATAAGGAAAAGACTCGTTGCATTCACGTCCGATTGACAATTAAACTAAGCTAAGCTTAAGCTAGTCCACAAAAAAAAATCCCAATAAAATGAATGAAATATTAAATAATGAGAAGAGGGTTCCGTTTTATTTGTGCCATCATGGGCGTCGATCGTGGGGTGGGGTGGGGGGTGGGGGGGGACATGTCCCTCCACTTTTTTGTGTGTGGGGGGACAACATACCAATTGTCCTCCCCCCACTTTTACAGTGGTTTGTGTAGAAGAATGTTTTTGAAAGCAATAAAAAATACATGATGTCTCCTTTCCATATTCGGATATTTTTGAGAAGCGATCGACGCCCGTGTGTGTCACCATATATATATATATATATATATATATATATATCACCTAAATTTATTAGGCACTTTCTAAACCAATGGTGCTTAGGCACTTTCTAAACCAATGGTGCGCAAACATTCATTTGGGGTAGGCGAAAAGTTTTATAACCAATCAAAAAAGTTGGGTTGAATGACATGAAATGTAAATAAAATATAGTAGCCATAAATATTTTATTGAAGCTCTTCATTGAGTATTTGACATAGTACAATATTTATTTAAAATGAAGATTTGTTCTTTTCTTATTGATATCTTGACGTTCCTTATCAGTCGAGACCCGACTTCGTATAATGCCTTTCTATTTTAAATTTTGTACCAAACCTTACGAGAATTTTTAAAAGATTGAACAAAGTTTTAAATTAATCGTCTTCCACGAAACTGTTTACGAATTAGATTAGAACGAAGAGGGTGCGTAAATTTATTTGCTTCTCCGCGGTGGGGTCATGCTTCTCCGCGGTGGGGTCAACTGAAAAAGTTTGCCGATCACTTTTCTAAACTTCGGTTCAACTCATTTTATACAGTTATTTACGGACCTTATATAGATGAGTATATTTTCATTATTACGACACAAATGCCGTATACGGTCGTAAACTGCCTTTAGAAAGCGTGCGCACGATTTACAGACTCAAATCTGTATGATATAATTATGTAATTTTCATACGAGACGTACAGTAAAGACTAAGGCCGCCCGCGCGCAGGATCGTCTCGCGACTCACGACTTGGGTCGTGACGACTCGAGTCGCGTGTGATTTTACATTGATAGAATGGGAGCCCCGCACACTGAAGCGACAACGCCGCGATTCCCGGAGACCTTTTCCTCACGAGTCTAACTCGCTTCCATATTCGCCATTGCGACAAAAAAGGTCCTAAAACAAGACATCAATTTGAACATTTGTTTTAGTTCTCATGTATTTCTTTTGTAAATTTAATTTAAAATAAATTTTCCTATGAGACCGGACTTGTGGAACACCCTGTACGTGTATTTTATATCTGAAAAATGTTTCGCACGAAAATATGACGGTAACGGTCAAAAATATGCCGAGGAAAATAATTTACTTTAAAAAATGATCTTCGATATTAAAAAGAAAGCCAAGGAAAACAGACCCTAAAAGTTCGATTAATTTTACATATTAAACTCGCCAATCTGGATTTAAAAGGTGTAAAATTAGAGGAATTATTGACCAATAAAGTAGTCGTTTCCTTCCTAAATAAAGAGTTGAAAGCAGTTGTTATTATGTACAAATGTAACATTGAAAAACTTAACTTATTCTCATTTTCATTTTCAGCAGGAAATTTAATGTTGGGATGACAAGAATTGATATAATGAACGAAGAGCAAAGAATGCGTTCCGTCCCTGAAAAGTACGAGTAAAATCCGATCATCGACGTAATGTTTGAAAACTACAGGACGGAACTTGGCAGGGCAATTTGACAGCCAGTTTTGTTCGTGGTAACAAAGAAAGTTGTTGGCAAAAGAGAGGCCCAAAAGGGACCCCACAGCCATGCCTTTCATCCATTTGTACAAAAGAGTAAAAGACGAGATGGTAATCTAGATGAATACTCGTACGTTAATTTTTTTGTACAAAATTAAGTCACTATCGGATAAACCCAAATATTTTTTCCGTGTAATAATGAAGGACTTTATATAATGTCGATGTGAAACTGAAATTTTCTGTAGAATTGGGTAACATGTGCGAGTCTGCTAAATTAAGTATAAGTGATGTAGAAATATTAGGTGTATATATAGCAATAATTTTACGTGCGTCAGCGATATGAAGGATGGCAATAGATGGCTTGATCGCTCACTGTCTCGATAATAATAATAATTTAAAAGATTTTGTTGTCAATATTCATATTTTGTATGATCTTCTCACATCATAGACCACTAAAATGAATAATTATTTGTACCAACTTAAATAATACTCAATATAATAATAATTCATTAAGTAAAAAATAAACGTTGAGTGGACTAAGGTTAGGCTGACCATACGTACCGTTTTGAACGGGACAGTACCGTTTTGTATGGGTTTTTGTATGGGTTCTGTCACTGAAGAATAATTGTAAGCTCAATATGTTTATGTACTTACTTTTTCATGAATACAGAATATTACATAACCCCCGTCCCTTTTTTGCCATCCCAATGTCCCGTTTTTGTCTCAAGGAAATATGGTCAGCCTAACTAAGGTTGATATGCAGCGGAAATATGTACTGCAACTTGTTTGTAGTAATTCCTGCTCAAATGGTTTTCACTTTAAACTTCTAGATAGGTATTATAGTGATGTGGTATCCATACTAAGGAACGCAGAAGGCCTTGGATTAAATTTTACATTTGCCATACAAAAATTCTTCCTGGATGGAAGGATTTTATTGTTTCTCTGAGAATGGAATCAAAGGTGCTTACGATATATGGTTTCTCTTTGGTCGACCGAGCATAGCTCCAGTTTACATGAATATGAGTGGAAGTAGAGCTCACTACAAAGCAACCATAAGACGGTGTAAACAGGGAGAAAATTCCATTCGAACATCAAAATCGAGGTATTTATAGTTGCTTCTTGGATATATGTAAAGCATATGATAAAGTGAATCACAATATTGTATTTAAAAAATTAGAAGTCAGGACTGTTTCACTGTACGTTTTAAATGCATTGAAATTTCGGTACACCAACCAAACTTTTATGGTTAGATGGAACAATGTATTGTTCGAGTGTTTTGGTTCTTCATGCGGAGTTAGACAAAGCTCCCTCCTCTCTTCGGTGCTACTGTAGTATGCGGTCTACCGTTAAGTTTCTACTGTAGTATGCGGTCTACCGTTCAAAATATTTAAAAGGAATTGAAAATGAATTGAAAGGAATTATAATTTAATTTACACAATTAAGGAATTATTAAAGAAGTTAAACATACTACTACCGCATATTAACGGTAGACCGCATACTTTAGTACGCCCTTGATGATTGGTTAGGTTAAGTCGTGATATTTTCGTTAGTTTTAACGAAAATATCACGACTTAACCTAACCAATCGTCAAGGGCGTACAATTAACCTAATAATAATAATAAGAAGATAAGAAGCTATAATTAAAAGGTAGACCGCCGAATCGTAGGTAGACCGCATACTACAGTAGCACCCTTTCTTCTTTGCCGTTTAATGCGCGTATTGATGGCTTAATTACTTCTTTTAATGAGGCAAGAGTGAGATGTTGTATAGATAACATGAGGATAAATAACTTAGTCTATGCCGAAGGTATGGTATTAATAAGCCCTTCAATTAATGGCTCGGATCATCTTACAAAAATCTATGAATTGTATTCACAGAACCATGATATAAATTTTAATGTTATAAAAAAACTACTGCTTTGCGATTCCATCCCAAATCTCAAATCAAACAGCCAATATTATTTTCAAGGTGAAAAGTGAATTAATAGAGCACGTAAAAGAATGTAAGTATCTATGTCAAATTATCACTAGCTCCTTGAGTGATATACGCAGAAAATATCGAGGTTTCTGTGCTGAAGTAAACAAGATTATAAGGAACTTTTGATTCTGTACAGGCGAAGCTAATGATACTCTTCTGGAAAACCCTAAATTTGCTTTATAATATCTTTTTAGACTGCTGCATAAGTTACTTCCAAGATGCTCCGCTTCACAAATGTTCGCTAACCACAATGTATGGAGCCTCCCAAAGATAATCAATACGTAATCAATACAGTCTAATGCAAAAATTTCAAAACTCAGACAATGCAGTTCTTCAAGCTATTCATCAGCTTTATATCTTCTCGAGTGTAGACCAGAGGTGGGCAGTTATTTTGACTGGAGGGCCAATTAAAAAGGTTAGGTTACAATCGCGGGCCAATAATTATTTACAAAGTTTGTAAATAATTACAGCTTAAAGTAGCACTCACATGGTACATATACAGTATATATATATATATATATATATATATATATATATATTATATATATATATAAAACGGGCTTTAAGACATTTCCAGTTAATGATCAGTAGTTTACAGTTTGTGAAAAAATGACCACTAAAATTTCCCTGAAGAAGTTTGAAGGGTTTCGATTAAATAATAAATGCACGTCGACGTTTTGCCTCACGACAGCTTTGATTAGGAACTTACTAAGTTTATTGTATTCGATATTTTCAAATACTTAAAGTTGTCAATACGGAAATGGGACGATAAGTGGATGGAGTGTTTGGGTTTCCCGACTTAAATACGGAGCATACTCAGGTTCCCTTACATTGTCAAGGAGTATACTTAGTGTTGGTGATTCATTCATTAGTTTACTGAGTGACATTGCAGTTTCATCAGATACTAATTTCTATATTTTTACCGGGATCGTATTGATGCCAAAGGCTTTATTTTTCAGAATTTTATTGCTAAAACGATATCGTATGGTAGGATTAGATCAAATAAAAATGAGTTTGGATTTGGTTGTGGCATGTATTGTCGGTAGTGAGTGTCAGTAATTGGGATCGAGGCTGCAGTAATGGAGTCGATATTAGCAAAGAAGGTGTTTAATAAATTGGCTATGTCTTTGAGGTCACTCAGAATTTCCGCTTTGTGTGGGGAGGACAAGGGATTTGTTTTAACCTTCTTTGTGTTAATTAACTCTTTCAGAGTGTTCAAGAGCCTTTTGGGATTGGATTTTTGTTCATCAATTTTTTTAACGGTACTTGTAGGTTATCTCCCCCCCTCCTCCACCAATTTTGACAGAATATTTTCGTTAAAACTAACGAAAATATCACGACTTAACCTAACCAATTATCAAGGGCGTACAGTTGATCTATTAGTAAATAGTAAATACTATTCCAGAAACAAACAATGTTATAATTAATAATAGATCAACTGTACGCCCTTGATAATTGGTTAGGTTAAGTCGTGATATTTTTGTTAGTTTTAACGAAAATATTCTGTCAAAATTGGTGATGGGGAGATAACCTACAAGTACCTTTTTAACAATAATGATCTGCTTTGCTTTTTCAATGACAGCATTAAGTATGTTACAATAATTTTTGTATGTCTGTCCGGTAATAATATCAGTTTTCCATAATTTAAAGAGAATATGTTTGCGTTTAACACTCACAATTTCTTACGTCATTGTGAAGTCTAATTGGCTTTGTAGTGGCTAATTTAAAACCACTTGCAGTCATGATGTTGTGAAGGAAGCTTGCGTTATTTTTTTAGAAAAAACAAACTTAAAAAAATCATCAAAGCAAAACCAACAAATACAAAAAGATGGAAAACAAAAGAAAGAGAAAAGAAAAAGTAAACGAAAGAAAGAACAAAAGAAAAAAAAGAAAAAGAAAAAAATCCTCTACTTTCAATTATAGCAATGAAGAGATGGCTTCCTCGGATGCATAAATACGTTCAAATCTCTCGTGTACATCTCGTAATTTTAAATAGAGTGAAAAGTATCAAAGGGGAAGCTTAAGAGCTTGATACGTCGTCTTTGATTTTTCTTTCTTTTAACTTAATTTCTTTACCTTCTTGTATACATTCCTTTCTCTCAAAGGTGAAACAGGATTTATTCAGTCAACGTTTTACACACATACACATACACACACTTTAGCTACCTTACGAAACCACGATATTTTCACATTCTTAATTGTGGGTAATGACATTTAATCCAACCCAAATAACCTAATTAACTTATCCTAACTTAACATAACCAAGCCTAAACTTCATTACATCCCTTTTCTCTATTTAATGGTTTTGAATAAAATTAAGTCTAAAACTGTGAGGACACCGTTGATGTCGCTATCCGAACGTTCTTAAGGTCGTATGAGGTCGGTATGTGTCCTAAAGATCCTCGCGAAGACGTAAGGTAACCAAGAACACCCACACCCACACTGGAGTTTTACAGCTTGGGTAAAAAGCCGACGTCAACAAATGAGAAGATATTGGAAGAGTTTAATTGCAGAGGGGCCACAGATGGAAGCTTAGGAGTCAGAGAAATACCGGTACTCATCTGAGTCATTAACCACTTCCTTGTTAAAACTTCCAAAGGTTTCTCCCAAGGAACGTCAGAATAAAAAAGAGCTCAGGGCCCAGAAAGAGCATCTCTCGTCAGTCAGTCAGTCATTCATCGAACCTACCTCTGCACTAAGAACTCTCGCTGTTTCATCTACGAGAACCTTTTCTTAGTCAGTATATCTTTGGCTGCTACCTTACCAGGCATTTATTTCGCCTGCAATTTCGTGCCATGTATATCTCATATATTTTGTAATTTTGTTCAGTCTAATTGTTTGTAAGTTGTGACCGCGTTATTATTATTCTGCAATTGTTAGTTTCCATATTTTCTCATTAATGACATTAATTTATACATTTAACTGTTATTTCAAGAACTGTTGTAAGCAGGGGCGTAAAAAGGTAAAGTTTACTGTGGCGTGGACAACCAAGGCGTTCGGCCCAGTTAAGAAAATGTTTTAAATCTTTTTTGTAGCTTTTTTGTCAATAAATGTGTCTATTAATTCTGATCTAATCTTGGTGCAATGCATTTATTTCGATAAATATATGCAAAACTATGCAATAAATAGATAGAGTAAGAATATACTGTACATCGTTATTTTTCTACCTAAAATTAAATACTCACATTTTAAATTATGACAAACCGCTCACACACACACACACATATATATATATATATACTTACTTACTTTTGTTACTTTTGTTGAGTTTGAACGACGGTTCAGGATTGACCTGCGGTCGACCCCTCTGCAGCATCCCGCCTCATTTGCGGGACTTGGTGAAGGAGGAATTGCTCCCTGATCTCCTGCCCTCGTAGCCAGCTACGCATGGCTGGTCAGGGACTTTGCACAAGAATCTGTCCAGCTGGTTCTTGAAGTAATTCAGGTCGGTGTGCTGGAGATTCCTCACTTCTTTTGGAAGGACATTGAAAAGCTTTGGACCCCGTATTCTGAGGGTACTTTCCATCCTCGTTTTCATGGCCCCTTGTCCCACCGCAGCTGGGACCGTACAAAATCTGCCTCTTCTCTCATTCCAGTTTGTTTCTATTTCATTTCTGAGGTTAGGGACAGAGCCCTCAAGTATTTTCCATATATATTATTGTGTACCGCTCGCGCCTTCTTTCAAGAGAGTGGAGTTTCAGGGATTGTAGTCGAGACCAGTAGTCTTCACCTTCCATTTCCTCTATCTTAGACGTAAAAGTCCTTTGTATAGGTTCAATGCTCGCAATGTCTCTTTTTCTGTGTGGGCTTGTGAGTACTGAGCAATACTCAATTATTGGTAGGACTAGACTCTTCCATAATTTAAGCATGATGTTTGCTTTTCTGCTGCGGAAGCTCCTCCAGACGATTCCCATTATTTTTCTAGCCGTTGTGATTTTGATTTTATAGTGCTCTCTGAATTCTGCATCCGACGACATTATTACTCCAAGATCCCTGTCTTGTGGATTTGGTGTTATCTCTTTGGCTTACGGAGTTTTGTACCCTTTTTTCTGTAGTTCTTTGTTATTAAAATATCTTAGAAGTTAGAATTTTTCTTCGTTGAACTTCATATTGTTGCCTTCTGCCCACTGGAATAATGTTTCAATGTCGTTTTGTAATTTTCTTATGTCATCTTCGTTCAATATTTCCTTACATATCTTTGTGTCATCTGCGAAGCATGATACAATACTGTCCCTTGTGGGACAGAGCTCACGACTTCCGAGACTTCCGATTTAACTCCGTTTACCACCACTCTTTGTGTTCTTTGCGTCAAAAAATTAAATATCCACCTTCCTAGCTTTCCAGTAATTCCTGTATCCTTAAGTTTGTGTGCTATGATTCTATGGTCACATTCCAATAGTGTATTGTATGTTTGTACTTTTTGTAAACCACAAGTGTCATTAAATAGTATTTAAGATCGCCTTTTTATTATGTTTTAATTACCCAAATGTAGAGGCCTGTATCTCGGTAACGGTTGGGAATTAGACCCATATCGATATAATACTTTCTACTTAGAAATACCCAAAGAGTGAAATGGTGCATTCTTGACATTTCCTCCTGGGACACCCTGTATATTAGGAGGATTTCTTTTGTCACTGTCTTTCTTAGCTAATCTCTGTTTCCCTGTCTCATCTACCCTGTGAACAGTCCAGCATGCTGTGAGACACAGACTTCTCTCACTGTTCCTCACGACACATCCATGCATTTTACATACTACACAATCTTGTCAAAATAAAAAAAATAAAAATTTGCATCAACTTCAAGAGATTCGGAGTCCCCTGGGAAGGGGACCATCAATGTCCCACTTCTGGGTCCCCCGCTGCCGATACCGATTTCAGCTATTAAGGTACAGAAGAAGGGAGGACCTAAAATCCATGGAAATTCAGAGAAACTTTAAATCAAAATTTGTAAGTTATCGTGACCGATGATGCTAAATTTGAAACGCAAAATAAAAAGTAAACAAACTAAGAAGAATAACTTTAAAAGAAGGGATACGAATGTAATTATTCCTCTGTTGAAAACACTGATCATACCCAAGTTAGAGTACTGTTCAGTCTTAACATCTCCATATAAAAAAGAAGACATTTGTCATCTACAGCACAAGGGATTCAGAGAAGCTTCACAGCCACGACCAAGGATGCAAAGAACTAAATTGCTGAGAAAGGTTACGTGAATTAAATTTATATTCACTGGAAAGAAGAAGAGAGAGGTACACCATTATTTACACTTGGAAAATAATGGAGGAACTACCCCCCTAATTTTACTTTGAACCCTATAACTACTCAAACAACAGTGGAAAGTAGGAAAGGAAGAATGTGTCGTGTTCCCAAATTAAAGGCGAAACAGGGAACATCCTCAACCCTGACGGAAAATAGTTTTGTTGTGAGATAACCAAAACTGTTTAACCAGCTGCCCAAGGAACTGAGGAACACGAGTGGTGTAGCGGTGGACATCTTCAAATGAAGACTAGACGCCTGGCTCATAACAATTCCAGATGAGCCTGGAGTACCTGGCTATGTGAAGTGGAGAGCGCAAAAAAAAACTCTTCACTTCACCAGGCCAACTCAAGAGAAGGTGCAACACGCCTGACCTTCGTGGAATGAGAAATCATCGCACGGAACACGTGAAAGGTTGAAAGGTTGAAATGTATACAGTATATATTTAATAATACTTAATCGATGCATTTATATCTTAAATGGAAGGATGAAAGGTTTATGAAAAGGTTTATAAATAGAAGATTTTAAGTCGATAAATGCGGTTTCTTCGTTAGTACAATATATATATATATGATGAATAAAACCACGAAGGAAAGGAAACACAAAATGGTGCTCAAGCGCTTTCGTCTAATGACATCCTCAGGAACACTGAAGTACATAAAAAGGTTAAGCCTATATATAGGTTACAGAAAGAAAAAAAGAAAAAATAAATAACATACATACACACACACATATATATATATATATATATATATAACATATCTATATATACAAATACATACATACATACATACATACATATATATACAATAAACAGAGAAGTAAAAATAAAAAATTAAAAATTAAAACCTTAAAGGATTACCAGTGAGGCGTACAGATTTGTAAGGAAAAATATCGATTTTTAGCACAAGATCAAATGGATTATAAAAATACAAATTTATACTGGAACTCTGCCCGGGTTTTAACACACTGCTGCCTATGGTCAGGTTTCGATATATATAAAAAAAATAAAATGCAAATTAAAAGTTAATCGATTTTTAGCACAAGATCAAATGGATTATAAAAATACAAATTTATACTGGAACTCTGCCCGGGTTTTAACACACTGCTGCCTATGGTCAGGTTTCGATATATATAAAAAAATAAAATGCAAATTAAAAGTTAATAAAGTAGAAGACAAGTTTACCAAAGATTTAATGTTTTACCCTTCTTATCTAAATCTGTTTTAAAGGAATTCAAAATAACAGGATCGAGTTGAAAAAGACCTTTGCTTATGTTGAAGTTATTTGAAAGTTGGATAATGGCAGACTCAAGAATATTTCTATTAACAATGTTGCTTGAATGGAATAAAACTGAAGCATTATTCCAATCAATACAGTGGGCTAACTCTGACAAATGGACAAAAAGGGCACTGGACAACTGTCCTGTTCTAACGGAATATTGATGCTGTTTTATACGTGTGTGCAAATCCTTTCCCGTCTGACCTATGTAAAAGGAATCACATTGTTTACAACCAATTTTATAGATAATGCCTGAATTATTGGTAGGGCTATTTTTTACTATGATATTTTTCACAATATTGTTATATGAAAATACTACATTAATATCCAAAAGTTTAAGTACATTAGCAATGCCTAAAAAGCCCGGGAAAAATGGAAGTAAAATATTTTTTGACAAAGTACGAGTGTTAATATTGACACGATAGAAAGTTCGTTTTGCCTTGTTGAGACAAGATTCCATAAACGCAGATGGATAACACAAATCACTTCCAATACCGTTGATTTTTTCCAATTCGGCATCGATGTATTCCGGACTGGCGATCCTAAGGGCGCGGAGAAACATTGATGAAAATATGGCCTTCTTAGTGGGGGTATCATGTCCCGAGTAAAAGTGTACGTAGGACAAATTGTTTGTCGTTTTCCGATAGATACTAAACTTAAAACCTGGGCTTTCCCTATGTACACGCACATCCAAAAATGGGATTGAATTGTCTTGCTCAACTTCTAAAGTAAACTTAATGGAGGGGACTTGATCATTTAACTGAAGGAGGAAGCTATCCAGGTCACGATTCATGGGCCAGATACACAAAATATCGTCGACGTACCGCAACCAAGGGATGCCAACCCCCAGGATTCTCGGAATATAGGTAATTTCGAAAAACTCCATATAAATATTGGAGAGGAGGGGCGATAAGGGGTTGCCCCCTCCATTAAGTTTACTTTAGAAGTTGAGCAAGACAATTCAATCCCATTTTTGGATGTGCGTGTACATAGGGAAAGCCCAGGTTTTAAGTTTAGTATCTATCGGAAAACGACAAACAATTTGTCCTACGTACACTTTTACTCGGGACATGATACCCCCACTAAGAAGGCCATATTTTCATCAATGTTTCTCCGCGCCCTTAGGATCGCCAGTCCGGAATACATCGATGCCGAATTGGAAAAAATCAACGGTATTGGAAGTGATTTGTGTTATCCATCTGCGTTTATGGAATCTTGTCTCAACAAGGCAAAACGAACTTTCTATCGTGTCAATATTAACACTCGTACTTTGTCAAAAAATATTTTAGTACTTCCATTTTTCCCGGGCTTTTTAGGCATTGCTAATGTACTTAAACTTTTGGATATTAATGTAGTATTTTCATATAACAATATTGTGAAAAATATCATAGTAAAAAATAGCCCTACCAAT
Organism: Bathynomus jamesi; assembly: GCA_023014485.1. Lineage (NCBI taxonomy): Eukaryota > Metazoa > Arthropoda > Malacostraca > Isopoda > Cirolanidae > Bathynomus > Bathynomus jamesi. The sequence continues at coordinate 254,365 of JAJOZX010003906.1, forward strand.
AATTCAGGCATTATCTATAAAATTAGTTGTAAACAATGTGATTCCTTTTACATAGGTCAGACGGGAAAGGATTTGCACACACGTATAAAACAGCATCAATATTCCGTTAGAACAGGACAGTTGTCCAGTGCCCTTTTTGTCCATTTGTCAGAGTTAGCCCACTGTATTGATTGGAATAATGCTTCAGTTTTATTCCATTCAAGCAACATTGTTAATAGAAATATTCTTGAGTCTGCCATTATCCAACTTTCAAATAACTTCAACATAAGCAAAGGTCTTTTTCAACTCGATCCTGTTATTTTGAATTCCTTTAAAACAGATTTAGATAAGAAGGGTAAAACATTAAATCTTTGGTAAACTTGTCTTCTACTTTATTAACTTTTAATTTGCATTTTATTTTTATATATATATCGAAACCTGACCATAGGCAGCAGTGTGTTAAAACCCGGGCAGAGTTCCAGTATAAATTTGTATTTTTATAATCCATTTGATCTTGTGCTAAAATCGATTAACTTTAATTTGCATTTTATTTTTTTTATATATATCGAAACCTGACCATAGGCAGCAGTGTGTTAAAACCCGGGCAGAGTTCCAGTATAAATTTGTATTTTTATAATCCATTTGATCTTGTGCTAAAAATCGATATTTTTCCTTACAAATCTGTACGCCTCACTGGTAATCCTTTAAGGTTTTAATTTTTAATTTTTTATTTTTACTTCTCTGTTTATGTATATATATGTATGTATGTATGTATGTATGTATTTGTATATATAGATATGTATGTATATATATATATATATATGTGTGTGTGTGTATGTATGTTATTTATTTTTTCTTTTTTCTTTCTGTAACCTATATATAGGCTTAACCTTTTTATGTACTTCAGTGTTCCTGAGGATGTCATTAGACGAAAGCGCTTGAGCACCATTTTGTGTTTCCTTTCCTTCGTGGTTTTATTCATCATAAATATTTTTCACGTGTTACTTTCGTGAAATAATTTTCATATAATATATATATATATATATATATATATATATATATATATATATAATATATATATATATATATTAGGGTGGTCCACAAAATGGAAGTATTTTAAATTCTTCCTCCCAGGGTTTCATTAGGTTCCTTTTCCCAAAAGGCTTCTCTGAGCAAAATTTGGGTTCAATCGGTTAATATTTAGAGGTGGCTCAACTACCCCCAGAAGTCCACATTCATGGCTTCTGGGTCCCCCCCATATATATGGGTATTATCCGCTTGTTGGCGGGGGTATCATGGCTGACCAGGCCACTCATTGTTGCCCAGCTAAGATTGTGGACTTGTTAGAATCAGGAAACCTCTTTCGGTGCTCATCCACCACACTTAAGAGAAACTGGAGTTGATCTTCTCCTTTCGTCAGAGTTCCGCTGAAGGTCTGAATGAGAGCTACTTCCCTTTCAGCATGATCATTAACTACTTTGATGTTCCTATGATTCTTTTAGCTTCTTGGAAGTTTTCATTCTCCTCCCAGGTGCTGGGGTCATCATCAAGAAAACTAATATTGATCGGTAGGGCCTTAAGAAGCTTTAATGAGTTCTTTGTGGCAAGAGTTTCTAATTTCAGTGTTGCTTTGCATTCCTTGTCTTCTTCTCTTTGAGAAGTCTAATGACCCTCCTTTTCCCTCATACACTGGACCATGATTCCCTTGGTGTCTGGTGCAACAGTTTGATCGAAGAGAGCAAGGGCCACCAGCTCTTCTGATAAGTACCATAGGTGGTTTTCAAATTTCTTGAGAGCTGCTTTGGCCACTTTCTGGTCATGATAGTCCTTTAACTTTTGGATAAGATCCAGATCATTCTTCGGAGCTTGTGATGGAATAGGAGCAGTGATCCAGCTTTTTAAGTAGATTAGGACTCCAAAAAGGGTAAGGGTTTTCAGGTCCTTCTTCTCTCGAGGAGTCAGGGTGATTTGATTTCGAAAAAGCCACATTTTGATGGCATAGATAACTTTAGCCATCCACCTTGCATAGTGCGTGCCAGCAGGACGTTTGAATGTGTAACTTTCAATTTTTTCACCAAGAAAGATCAAAGAAAGTTCCAAAAACTCTTTATAGTCATCTCGAAAATTTCCAGTGGCCAGATGTTCTTTGGCAAAGGCAATTATTTCATTTCTGAAAGGATCAACTTGCTCCTTCATCTCATCATCATCCTGTGATGTAGAGAAGGTTTTTAAATCAATGTAGTCCCACATAGATTGGAACCTTTTCTTTTGAACAAAAGTGGCTCAGGGGCAGAAGATGAACCATGGACTGCTTCAAATACTCCCCCATACATGACTTCCATGCAATGATGCCTACAGGCAAAATAGAAGAGTGGTCGACCAAGTTTCTGTTCCAGAAGAACGCATGCTCCCCTGTTTGTTCCTGTATTTGATGCTGTAGTATCTGATAACATTCCGATTATTGACTTATCTATGTTCCATTCGGAAAGAAGATTATACACTGCAGCTGATTGAGCTTCCCCTGTTCCACTTGGTAGTTTGGGAACACCAAGCAGTTTTGAATCACCTGATTCAACTGAAGAGACAAGGACTGGGAGTCTGTCTACCTTTTCATTCTTGGCAAGTAGATTAGGGATCAACTTCCCATCCCAGTGGACACTCGAAATACTTGGACTAAAGCTATCTTTAATGGCATGGGTTATTTGCCTTTGATGCCTCTCTCGGTGCCTTTTGATTGAAGAACGAGAGATGTTCACCTCTGAAAGATCTTGACCAAGGCTAGATGCAGTTTCAGCTAATACAAAGGTGGCCCTCCTGTCACTGATGCCAGTCCTGTCCAGAGCAGCAGCCAATTCAGGAGATATTATATTCTTTGCTGCCTTTTTCTTTGGTGGAGTTGGTCCGCTGGTAGATGGGGGGATTAATAAGGTAATCTTCATCTTCTCTTTCTAACTCACATAAAGACTCAGAAGAAGAACTTCCCTGATCTAGCATAACTTCCTGTGAAGCAGCATATTTTTCTTCTTCAGCTTTCCGTTTTCTCTTTACCAATTTCATTTGCTTCTCAGCAGCTCTCTTTTCTGCCTTGTCAGTCACCATATCTGCAGAGACCATTGATCCCACTCGTCCCGCTTTCCTTTGTTGGATCAAGAACTGGCGGTCTTCTTCATTTTTGATTAAGGTAAAGGCATCAGCATGGGCGACATCAAATAGGTTCTCCATTTCTTCCTGAAAGGTTTTCTCTTTTTCTAACTGAGAGTTGCTTTTCCTCCCAGCATTCTTCTTAATCGCTTTCCACTCCAAGTGTAGAGCCTGAATTTTGTGAAGAATGTGGTCTTTCCTTCTTTGAGTAGGGATTCGGGCTCTCTCCCAGAAGAGACGCAATTCTTCAAAAACAGCTTCTGAACTAGGTTTGATCTCCTTCTTCAAGACTTGATGATGGTGGAGGAACATGCGGAGGACCTGGCCACGGGAAGGCAGCTTGGCTCCAGTGATTGTTTCCTCTGACTTTTTCATTAAGTAAAATGTACGTTTATTTGACATTGCAAAACCTGTAAATTTAATAAATCTATCTGAAAGAAAAATAATCATTAGTTAATGTATCTGTAAATAATGTTTCTTTTAATTATTCACTATATTAATAAAGGGCATAATGGTATACAAAAAACAGCTTTGAGCCACCCCTAAAAGTTATTCGGTTTGCCTTAAATTTTACATGAAATATTTTTTAGCTAAAAGGAACCAGATTATAGCCTGGGAGGAAAGAAAATTGAACTTCGATTTTTTACCCCATTCTGTGGACCACCCTAATTATATATTTAAGCATCGATGCATATACAATTTAAGTGGACGTATGAAGAGTCAAACAACTTTTTACACAGAGCATCCTTCCGCCCATACACCCATTGCAGGGTACGAGCAGCTTGCAGCAACATTGCCAAGCAAATAGGGGGTCAGTGTACTGACGAGAGAGAGATGAAAAACATTCTTCAATTTTTAATTGACACAAACGTTTCGAAATACGCATACTTCATCATCAGGGGCTAACAAAATACAAAAGACATTAGGTCAGAATAACCAAGTTAAGGTTAAAAAGAATAAAAGCTTATAATTAAAATTACAAAAAAAAGACTGAAACAGACATTAAATATTATAAATATACAAAATAGGCACCTTAGTTGAAACAGGAGTTCAAGTGAAGATTCACCAGAGTTGAGATTGGGTTTAAGTTTATAAATAAATAATGTTTCCATGATTTTAAGTTTGATTACGAATGTAAGAGCTGGCTGGTTTGCTGAGAAATTGATTTGTACGAACTGACTTTCCAAGGTGTTCGAAGATACGGGATTTCAAGTGTCTTAGTTTTACTTATATACAACCTCATTCAGTGGTCACACTTATACTGATAAACTATGAAGGATCTGAGGAGTGTAGGAACAGTGTCTTTAAATTTAAATAAATGAAAATCTGATCTGGTCGGAGCGAGAACAACTCTGATAACCTCGTTCAGGATAGAATTACTAGTAATTTCTGAAGTTTGTTCCTTATATTGAAATTTAAAGTGCTCGTGGAAGGCAAAGTAAAGTACAATACGTCTTTAGGGACTGTGATTATGTCTCTCGTTGTAGTGTTAATTAAACAATCTAAAGTATTACCAAATGTAGTTTCTTCCAGTCTCCTGGGGAAACCATTCATGGTAAGAAGCCAGTTCATCATGAAGTTTAAGGAATTCTGAGCAGATGTTAAGGGCTCTATTAGCTAATGGTAAGATTAAATTTAAGGGGATGAAAGACAAAAAAAATGGTGGTAAGACCAGTGAAATGGGTTTTCGATAAACCGAAGTTTCGAAGGAGGACTGAGTTTTTATTTTTATGTCCAAAATGGACAAAGAATTGTCAGATTCAACCTCAGAAATAAATTCAGTATTAGTGTGTTTAGAGTGGTGGTGCGCCTCGGTGGTGTAATGCGCCTCGGTGGTGTAGTGGTTAGCGTCGCTGACTACGAATCCATCGGCCCCGGGTTCGAGACCCGGTGGCAGCCGGCGCGCAACAAAACCCAGCTGTTCATCCTTCTACACAATAAAGAAAGTGGTTGGTAGATAAATGGGTACCCTAGGTGGCCTAGTGGTTAAGACGCTGGGCTCCTGATGGGGCGTGGTTCGGATTCCACGTTAAACTGTAGGTCTAGGTGGAGTGAAAAGCTTGACCTTCGTCAGAATGAACAATTCGGGCGGAAGCTAACAAAAGGTGTAAAAAGTTGAGATAGTCGAGGAATAAAGGAACACAGTCCGGGGATTTAAACATAAGAAAAGAGTCATCATTATATCTTCTGTAAAAAACAGGTTTGAAACTGGTAAGGCAATCATTTAATCACTTAGTTTCTTGGTGACAAAGAAATACATTAGCGAAGGTAGGACCAAGGGGCGAGACCATTTGAACACCTTCAGAATGTTTGTAGTACTCATTGTTAAATATAAATATAAGGTACTCAACTGAGAATTTTAATAGGTCCCTTAGTTCATACTGATTGAAACCATGAACCAAGTTAATGTTACTAAAGAATGGCCACAAAGTCCCCTTACAGTGAAATTACAGCATATCTCTATGTTGCCGTGATTTTTCATGTAAAGGGACTTTGTGGCCGCCCTGTACAATGGCTGTTAACACAAATGTTTATGGTTTCAGCAAAGAGGACGTTAATAAATAGAGATTTTACGTCAAAACTGGCCATTGTATAAGAATAATTACTAAGAGTTAAAAAAAGAGAAGGAATCCGTACTGTACAGTATATAAATTATAAGTTACTGGGGGTAATATGAGGACCAAGATTTTTGATAAATTGTAACTAAAGGTACCTATAGCTGATTAAATTGATCTAAGAGAGCAGTTAAGTTTATGTACCTTGGGAAGCCTATACACGATACCTGGACTGGAACAAGAGACAAACAGTTTTCAAAATATAATGTCAGAAATTACATTTTAAGCTTTGAGTTTCCTGAGAAATATATTAATTTTGTTATATATATTCCTGTTTTAAAATAAGCGTGAAAATATCGCCCATTACTTTAATAAATCTCGTTATATCGTTTAGTATAGCTAACATTTTATTAACATAAGTGTCCATGTCTAAAAGAATTATGCCATTACCATTATGAAGTCTCGTAATAGTCAATGAGTTGTCCGAGTGCAAGTTTTTAAGACTTTGAAGTTCATCTGACTCCATTTTAGTTTATTAAGATAAGAGTTAAAAGCATAAAAAACGTAAATTCTAACTTACGTAAACTATTGGATAAAAAATTAAAACTTTTATTATGCGAATCATTATTATACGAATACTTAAAAAAAGATCCTCGAGAAACAATTTGAAATTTAAAAAATTATTATAAAAATGAAAGAGAGAACTTCATCAAGCCTTTACAAAGCGCAGATTTTTCAGTTTCATTAAGAATTCTAAAGGAATAATTAAAACAAAAAGTTCTTTACATGTTAAATTACTTACCGGAATATAACCCAATTTCAATAGGTTTTTTAATTCTGTGTAAATTTAACTTTGGCAATCCATTTTACATTGTTAGTTTCATCCAGGTTTAAAAGGTGCGCAGAGTTTGTTGCTACGAGATACTAAAGACTTATAATCATGAGTAGACATCACGTAGAGCATGTTTTGCACTAGGGTACTAATTTTCCATGTGTAGAGAAAGTAGTGTATAATAAAAATGTCATGCTTTTATTTCAGTTAATAAAAATAATACGGTGCTACTATAGCGTGATTCCTACCGGTGACTTCGATACTATAGGGTGATTCCTACCCGTTTTTGTTCGAAACTACAGTACTGTAGAGTGTGATTCCTATCCAAGGTATAAATGAAAATATAATAAATATGAAATGCTATTTATTATTCAATTTTATTTATTTAAAAAATAGTTTCGGTGCTACTATAGTATGTGGTCTACCTACGATTGGTTAGGTTTAGTCACGATATTTTCGTTAAAACTAACGAAAATATCATGACTAAACCAAACCAATCGTCAAGGGCGATGGACATTGGAATGTAAACAAGCAATTAGTAAACAAGGTAAGAAGCTATAATTAAAAGGTAGACCGCCGAATCGAGGTAGGAATCACGCTATAGTAGCACCAATAATACGAACCTTTTAAAGTGTTAGATGTTTAAAATATTTCCTTTCTTCCTTCTTGGCCACACCGATAGATCACGAATTTTGTTAATATAATGTTGTTCGCTCATCATGTATAATTTACAAAACTTCAAAGTATTGTTAGTGTGACGATGAAGTTTTGTGTCAGTCGTTGTTCAATCACTTCAATCATAACACGCACTAAAATTTTTTTCTATAATGACGACTCATTTATTAACCTATTAACGCATTTCAGGGCTACTTCTAAGACAATTTTAGTGAGTGGATTAAAATAGCTTCCTTTTTGTATTTGATCACAAATAACACAAATCAAATCAAATGTATATGTTGATGCATATATACTCATATATATATATATTATATATTATAGGGTGAACCAAATGTAGGTGGACAGTAAATGATAACGTTTATTTTGAGAATACATATTTAATTTTTTTGTATACTATAATACAAAATAAATTTAAATAAATTTAGTTATAATGTTTAATATAATAAAACACAAACACCATAGTTATAATGAACACCATAGTTATAATATAATATAACACAAACCGTATTCAACCTACTGTCCACCTACTTTTGGTTCACCGTGTATATATGCTCTTATTTTATTTTAGTAGGTGAGTGAAATCTTTCTACAGGTGGGCAGAAAGTTGAAAGTTTTGAAATGAGTTAACGACTCAATTGAAATTGAGTGAAATCGGTGAAATTCGTGAAATCTTTCTGTAGGTGGGCAACTGCCCGCAGTTGGCCACCTACAGAAAGATTTCACCCACCTACTGAAATAAAATAAGAGCATATATATGGGTATATATGTGCATACAAGTGCATCAACATATACATTTGATTTGATTTGTGTTATTTGTGATCACATGCAAATACCAAAAAAACTATTTTAATCCACTCACTAAAATTGTCTTAGAAGCAGCCCTAACGCATTTCATTACATATATAGTGTAAATCATATTTATGCATCCACACATTCATTAATGTATAAATTACCCTTTTCAGTTCCGAAACATTTATTTTAATAACATAGCAAACTATAAATAAACTAAACTTGTCAAAGTCGTTAACTCATTTCAAAACTTTCAAAAGAAAACTGCGAATTTTCATATGAAACGTAGAAATTGCTGAATTATATTACATTAGTACGGAAATATTAATTTGTTTACATTTGTACTAGACGTGTTTGGTAAGGATAACTAATTTACTTTTATTTATACTTATCATATATAATGTACGCACAAAAAACTACCGTTTATATATGAGAGGCGGCACGAAAGTCATGCCTCTTATTGTATTTACGAACTGAAAAATAAGAGGCATTACTTTCGTACTGACCCTCGTAATTGAACAACTGATTTTTTATTTTTATTGTTTTTATTACTATTTGAGTAATCGCTTTTACGTGTTACTACATTAGACTAGAAAAGCGTATATGCCTTTAAATTTCTCCATTAAATCCGCTAATCCTACAATAGATCTTCAAGAAATTCTTCTACTCCTTTATCAGCCATTTTTCATAATATCCAAACTCATTACGGGATGGCGCTTACGTCCGCTCGCAAATTATAGTTAACTCCACAACATGTGTTGTTATCATTACACTCGTTTGGACAATTCATTTATTATAGGAGTAACGGCAGGAATGGTTTAGACGAACTAAAATAAGCAACAATATGCTCAACGATATTCACTCTTGTTGGGCTAACAACGGAAGTTTCTCAGTGCAGACAAGTAAAGCCTTTGAAAATATATAGATGACAAAGACTGAAAAATGAAAGGTTATATATCATGATCCGAGAGCATATACTAAAAAACAAGAGATGGAGTACGCTGCATGAGTATATACACTTACAATGTAACATGTGGTAAGTGTTATACGTTGTGATGATGTATCGAACCGTGGTTTGAATTCCACGCTAAGCTGTAGCTGTCCTATGACCTATGACCCTGACTGTTATTAGTATGAATCATGCGGTAAGAAACAACAAAAAGGACAAAAAATTTAAGGATAGCGACAAAGATAGAAGAATATAAATAATATTTCATAAAATGCATATTTGCATTTCATTTTAACTATTTTCTCAGAACAAATAACTCGTATATGTCTGTGTAATATCTATATACCACGTATTTTAATTACAGTTTTATAACGATATATCAATAAATGTTACTAAGATTATTCGATATATATATAATATATATATATATAATATATATATATATATATTATTATATATATACCGTGTGTATAATATATGTATGTATATATATATTATATATATAGTGTGTGTGTATATATATATATATATATATAATATACTATATGTATATATTCCTTTCTTCCTTCTTGACCACACCGACCGATCACTAATTTTGTTAATATAATGTTGTTCGCTCAACATGTACGGGGTGGTAAACAATGATTGCCCCCCCCACCCTGCACAGATGAAACTAATAGAGGTACCAAAAAACTGATTGTTACATCTTTTAGACATTTTAATTCTACGTCTAAACAACACCACTCAATAGTTGGTGTTGCCTTCTTGTGCTTGGCGGACGGCTTCAAGTCGGCAAGGGTAGGAGGTGAGGAGAGACTCGAAAAGGTCAGTGTCGTACTCAAGATTTCGGAGGATTGTTTCTATGTGCTGCTCCATGGTCCAGCGGCAGAATCTTTCAAGATCCATCTTGAAAGACTGAGTGGAATCCCTGATGCTTGGTGAACCACCAGCCACCCGATTCTGCCGCCGGACCATGGAGCAGCACATCAAAACAATCCTCCGAAATCTTGAGTACGACACTGACCTTTTCGAGTTTCTCCTCACCTCCTACCTACCCTTGCCGACTTGAAGCCGTCCGCCAAGCACAAGGAGGCAACACCAACTACTGAGTGGTTTTGTTTAGACGTAGAATTAAATTGTCTAAAAGATGCAACAATCAGTTTTTTTGTACCTCTATTAGTTTCATCTGTGCATGGGGCGACAATCATCGTTTACCACCCCTTATAACATTTACGAAAACTTCAAAGTATTGTTGGTGTGACGATGAAGTTTTGTTGTGTCAGTCGTTGTTCAATCACTTCAGTCATAACACGCACTAAAATTTTTTTCTATAATGCTGTAATGGGAGTGTGGGGGGGATACGCGGCCATACGACATATACCCACCTTAAAATTTCAGGCATGTTGTACAACTAAGAGTAGAAGTTGTAGAACCCTGGCCATACGCCACTGCAACGATTTAAAACCCACTTCCAATTGTCAGATCGTCATAAAACATACACCATTCGATTCAGCGTCATATATTTAATAATGTAAACAACTTTCAGAACATTAGGTCAAATATCAGGTCGCGAAAAGGTCAAAATTTCAACATTGCAGGGTATGGGTAAGAAAAAGTTACCACTACAGCACTGTATAATATATATTTATATATATATATATATATATATATATATATATATACAGGCCCGGATTTAGCTATAGGCGAACTAGGCGATCGCCTTGGGCTTCGCGCCAAAGGGGGCCTCGCTCAAGCCGTTTTGCGCGTTCTGTTCAAGTGATATTAATGATTTAGAACTCTATGAAGAACTTAAAGTACTTTGCAGGTTTATACCTGAGAAAAACAGATCTCGGAAATGCTCTTGTTTATATAGTGCAAAAACAACTAAGTGAGATTTATCCTAATGTTTATGTTGCACTTCGAATAGTATTAACCATCCCAGTTACTGTTGCTTCGGCTGAAAGAAGTTTCTCGCGTCTCAAACTTATTAAAACATATTTGCGTTCCACCATGTCTCAAGCGAGATTGCAATCATTAGCTATGTTATCAATAGAAAACGATATAACAAATTCATTAGATTATTCTCAATTAATTGAAGAGTTTAGCTCGAAGAAAAGTAGAAAAGCATTGCTGTAATATTCAAGGAGCATCTGAACCAAATATTAAAGCATTAATATTTAGCTGATAAGTCGATCGCTCACTATTATAAAAAATGAAATGTCAACATCTCTTATACATCACATATGAAAAACGTTTGTATAGTATGGAAAGTCATTACCTATATAATATTATATAAATCTTAGAAATCATTGTCTTATATTTTCGATACAAATCTGATTCATATATAATTTATACCTATTTGGGTGCTACTGTAGTATGCGGTCTACCTACGATTCGGCAGTCTACCTTTTAATTATAGCTTCTTATCTTATTTACTAATTGTTTTACAATTAGTTGTCAATCGCCCTTGACAATTGGTTAGGTTTAGTCATGATATTTTCGTTAGTTTTAACGAAAATATCATGATTAAACCTAAAATCGTAGGTAGACCGCATACTACAGTAGCACCATTATTTGTATGGTTTATTTATATTTCTTATACAATTTCCATGCGTGATTATTTTGGTTTGGTTTAATTTTTAAGTGCTGGCATAGTTCTGTCTATGCGGGATTCTAATATTGCTGGTATAGTACCGATAATTAAGTCCATATTTTCATATATATAGGCCTAGGGCCTCGCAATTTCTAGATATGCCTAGGGCCTCGCAACTTCTGATCCGGCCTGTATATATATAATATATATATATATATATTATATATATATATATATATATATATAATATAATAAGCACCTTATTTTACTACACTAACTAGACATTGATTGTTTTGCTGAAGTTATATCAGAGTGAAAATGGGGAAATCACCTGACTTTTCATTAGAGGTTCGAGTACTGTGTGTACCTACTTCATAAGAGTAAAGAGTAAATAAAAATGTCATTGTTCTCAGTTCAGCTTAAAAAGTTAGGAAAATAACCAAGTATTTTATAGTTTTCTTTATAAAAGGTGAATCTGGTAGCAAAATATTTACTAGCTCTCGCTACAACTTACTGGATGCGGACAGCATAAATATGGAGTATACGTAAAGTTTTACACACACACACACACACAAACACACACACACACACACACATATATACTGTGTGTATATATATATTATATATATACACCGTTAACCTCGTTGCAGTTCCGTGCGCTCTCTCTCTCATACGAAAGTGAGCTGGTGGCCCGCCTATATATGTATATATATACTGATAACATATACGGTAACCTCAGTTCATTCTCTAGCAATTTCATATACTTTCCGTTTGTACGCTGAGGGCAGGCCATGTCGTATGCCAAACGGAGTGCCATCAATGGTAAGCGATTGTATTAATATTTTTATTAATTTTAATAACCCAAATATAACGGAACGTTTACATTGGGTATTAACATTTTTTCCTTATTTTGAAGTTAGTTACAAGTACGCCTACTTCAATTCCCATTCTTTGTTCATAGTTTGTTCAAGCGGTAATTGATGAGGTAAAAGATGTAGGGTTGGGGTGGAAAATTAAACGTTTCTTGGTTTTGAAAGTCTTGTTTTAAAAAGGAATGCAAGAGTATTTTGCTTATATCGCGAGACACCTCCTCAACAGCTTCGAGTATGCGTGCTTCTTTCGACCATTTGTGGTTTGTTTAGAGTCTGGTCGTTACGAAACTTATCACGTTTCCATTATGGAAGAGAAACATTATGTCATTGTTCGCGAATTTACGTTAGAAACAAATAGTTTGGAACAGAAAAACTCTGTTTTAAGCTACGATGGTCAGTCAATAAGGTAATGAATTTTTGTTTAAGAACCAACCCCGAACTCGTTTCATTTTACCTTATTTCATTCGGGCTGTCCCCTTTTGGGCCGATCTTGTAAACCCCAAATTTTACTTCTTTGGACCCATGAAGAAGACTGGAGTAGAGGACGAAATTTTCCGATGACAGTGAAATGGAGATGGCAGTGTAGGAATGGCTGCGCGGCTTACCTAAAACAAATTTTTCTGACAGAATCCACAATACTATGAGCAGGTACCAAGACTGCATTAATATAAGAGAGAGATGACTTTGTCAAGAAACAGATATTATTTTCGAGTTTTGTTTAAATTATCGTTTTTACAACTGAATCTGTTGCATATTTCATTGAAATCTAACCAAACCTTACCTTATAATTTTTAATTATTTACTATTTGTAATTTTTATGTTTACTGAAGTTAGGTTTTCATAGAACGAATTGTAATCAAAGTGACAAAAAAAATGTTGACAAGCGTCAGTTGCCACAAACTAGTTTTCGTGTTGTTTTTAATTTTAAGTTGAGTTAACTAGACATAACCTAACTTAACCGGGGCTAACCTTACTTAACCTATCAAAATAAGGAGGGGAAACTTGAAAATGTGATGTATCAGGACTTTTTCCTTGTTGGCAAAGTAGGTAAAATAGGTTAGGCTTAGGTTTTAGGTTGTCGCGATTATCTCACTGATACCCATTAAACGCTTCTAGAGAGTAACCTAACTGGGTCCAATCAACCTATGATAATCAAACCTGACTTAACATAACCTAACGAATGTGGAGCTCTCGAAAATTTGACGTGCCAATTTTCGTAAGCGTTGAGGTATTTTTTTCATTTGTCGTCAGAGTGGGTATAAATGTCCGTAGAAAGAATGTAATGAGAGAAAACGTTACTACGTCATTCTCTTTCGCTGCTTTTGTCATTCCATATTCTACGCACCTTTTGCCCCACAAAAATACTTTTAAACAATGTCTGTTTAAACACGGATACAAGGAGAGATCCAAAGAACAAACGCTTCTCTCTGGAGCAATTTTTTTTTTCCATAACTTTTCCTCGACATAATCCTTCTCATTGCATTCTTCTGAAATAGCGATCGGGCGGAACCGTGATAGAAAAAAAAAAATATATATATATACACACAACACACACACAACACACACACACACGAGTGTATATCTATATATATATATACATTTTAACTGCAAACAAACAGTATAATTAATGTAAAGAACGATGCTTGTGTAGAAGAGCGTTCCCGCACAAGATGAGGAGGGAGAACGAACAAATGAAAATGAGGTACCTCCCGGGAATCGAACCCGGGATCATCCGATTGCCGGTCAGATATGTATCCACACACCAAGAACCCGATCAATCAGAAGTCGTAATTCTCCTACATACGAGCAGAAACCAATGCCTGAGGGGGCACATCGCATGCCGTACATATATACATTTTAACTGCAAACAACACACAGTATAATTAATGTAAAGAACGACGCTTGTGTAGAAGAGCGTTTCGCATTGGTTTCTGCTCGTATGTAGGAGAATTACGACTTCTGATTGATCGAGGTCCTTGGTATAGTGGATAGCATATCTGACCGCAATCGGATGATCCCGGGTTCGATTCCCGGGAGGTACCTCATTTTTCATTTGTTCGTTCTCCCTCCTCATCTTGTGCGGAACACTCTTCTACACAAGCGTCGTTCTTTACATTATATATATATATTTATTATATGACTGACTGACTTATATCCCATCCTGCTTAAAGCCGGGTCGGGTCCCCCAGATGGCGTCTTCGCTCCAGGTTCTTCTCGTTTGCACTTCCCTCCTGTAAACCAGGAAGGAAGGTGCGTCGGTTCGCCCGTACGCGGTATGCGCCATCATCAGAGGGTTTCCTGGCAAATAAAGCAACCGGTTTTCCATCCCTCTGCTGCTTGTTTGGTCCACGGCTCCTTATTCTGTATATTCGGAGCAGCCCTAGAACGAAGGTTCTAGGGTTCCCTCATCCGCCACCCGAGGGACGCGCCTGGTAGGAGTGCTCTCTCCCCCAGGATTTATTATATATATATATATATATATAACCATTAATTTAGTAAGAGATGGAAAGAGGGAAATAGCCTTAAACTGTAAAGCAAGAAAAAATAGGTTAATTAAAAAAGAGGACATCCTCCTGTTATCATTTTTGCAAAACGGGTAAAAAGTCCTTTTATAAGAGGCCGTAAAAAATGCCTGCAAAAGATTTCATTCGAAAGTAAAAGTACTTTCACTTTAATGCGGACAATGGAAAGTAATTAATGTTTTTATAGGGAAAGGCCAACGCTTTCGGAAGCAAATTTTCTATCTCGTATAATGGAGTTTAAGATATAAAATAAAAAATCAACTAATTTCAGCCGTGGCAAAAATAACGAATGGTTTAAGGAACTGGAATATATATATATATATATATATATAGAGAGAGAGAGAAAGAGAGAGAGAGAGAGAGAGAGAGAGAGAGAGAGAACATCGAAGAAGCTACGTAAAACTTTTCTTAACTTGATTTCTTTACTTTTAAAACTCGACATTTGATGGATACGTCTCGCATTTTTCACGGATTTCAGTTAAAACAAGAGTCAATAAAAATAAACAATAAAGTTGATGACGTGAACACTTACGTATATACTAATACAAAACTTTAATTATTTAGGGCTTCCCAAAAACAAAAACTAAAATTACAATTACAAGACTACTAGAAAAGTGGGAAAGTTAAAGAATTAATTCAAACTTATGAGTGAGACTGAAGAGACTATATTTAATTGCGTGAAAGCTGAGTATAGTCATTCGATTGGGGATTTAAATTTTTTTCATATAAATGCTTTCTAAAATCTTCATTGGTATGAAAAATACCAAAATCATCATAGTTTATCAAGAATTACGATCTTCCAAGCGTGAAAATATGGCAGAGTTAGGAGAGGTGTTAAAAATGCAATCCCTTCTTAATAACTGATTATGTTAGTAGATTCTTATTGGAGAATTTCTTACTGCGTAGCCAATATAAGTGAAGTGGCAATTTAGGCAAGCGTACAGATCAGGTCAGGAAGTTGGTATTTGAACTTAAACAATAAACCAAAAGTGAATGTAATCCCCCCAAAACGAAATTAAATTGTACTTCAGGGAGGATAAGACATTTTCACTGAATTACAGACGTAATTATTCATAGTCTGGATAGTTTAACCAGAAAATGGTACAGTATTAAATAAAATTTACATTTTGAAACATTTAGATTTCGCGGTTTTGATTGATGCGTGGTGAAGAAATTTCTTTATCTGTTTGTCTCATAAAATAGATGGAAAAATCTTTTTTTTTAAGTTTTTTTTTTTAAGGTAAATTCAGGGTTAGACTGGGAAGTAACCTGAAAATATGATATACTGTATTTTGTATATTGAGTTTGGTATGCTATATATATATATATACTGTATATACCATATATATATATACAGGGCGTCCCAAAAACATGTATACACACTTTAAATACTTATAAAGGCAGTGTTTATTAAAATACATTTCATTTTCAAAATGTAATAGAATCTACAGACATTATTTAATTGTTTTGTCAACGCCTGTTTTCAAACTGACGTCCGTTCTGGTCCAGGCACTGCTGATAACGCGAAGCAATGGAATCGCAAACATCACGAAACATTTCGTTTGGTATTTGTGTGCATTCTCGTTCAATGGCTGCTCTCAATTCAGCGACTGTTGCAGGTTTTATAGCGTAGACTTTGTCTTTTAAGTATCCCCATAAAAAAAAGTCTAGTGGTGTGAGGTCTGGTGAACGCGGAGGGTATTCTACGAAACCCCTTCGTCCAATCCACATCCACATCGTGCCAAGTACCACTCGCAATACTCCACTCTTCGGTCCGGATCATCATCATCTTCATTAATAGCATGGACTAATCTTGGAATGTAACTTTTCCATTGACAGCGCTTGAAAATGCGTTGGACAGACGATTCTGAAATTCCTACCTCACGACTCGCTTGCCGCACAGATTTTCTTGGACTTTTGTGATACGTTTCCAGTACTCTTTCTTGCTTTGTGGGGCTTGTCAATGTCCGTGGTCTTCCGGAACGCTTCTTGTGGACATTCTGAACAGTTCCATCGGCTTCAAACTTATCTCTAATTCGAGTGATGGTAAGTCACGTTGGTGGATCTGTTTGAAACTCCCTCCTAAACTGTCTTTGCACTTCAACTGCGTTTTCACACTTCCAGTAGCATTTTAGAATGAATTTCCTTTGTTCAAAGCTTAGTCTGACTGCCATTATTAATTCTAATGGGTTTAACTTGGAAAGAAAGAAACATCAATTGAGCTATCAGCTGTTAAAGTGTGTATACATTTTTTTGTGACTCCCTGTATATATATATATATATATATATATATATATATATATGTGTGTGTGTTTGTGTGTGTGTGTGTGTGCGTGTATTCCTTGCCTTGTAAACTGCAACCTTACAGTGATTTCGTGCGAAAATCTCCTTCACGAGGAAGCCAAACGAGAGTTATTTTCTTGAGTTTTTCATTTCAAATGGCCAAGCGCACTCGGCTCACTTGAGATTATGTTGAGCTAGGCCTCTATAGTTTCCACTTGAAGGTGTCCGCATCGACATAGTAGTATTTCTTAATTCTTATAAAATCTGGTTAGATAGTGTGTAGAATGTTCCTTGCCTTGCCTTTAGTTGATGAATACTGTACATTCTTCATTTCCTCTTGATTGATGCTGCTTCATTTTGAGATTAGATATCTTTCCTTCAATTTAAACTGTGGTTTGCATCTCTTCTTCGTTCTAATGAGTATAAATTTAATTCACCTAACATTACCCATTTCTTTGAGGCCAGTGATTTTTTATGAAAAGTTTCTTCTATATTCTTTCTGTTACAACCATGCGAGCTACTATTCCCATGTTTGGACTATCTTCATGTTTGTGCCATTAAAAGTTCGCTCAAAGAAGCGAATGTCATTTGATTTCATTTCCCCTCACGAAGTACAACCAAAATAAAGAACTGTTTAGATTATTTTAGAGTCTCATCAGAATGATTCCCGTTTCTCCATTTTCCAATTGTCATGGAAATCATGGTAATTAATCTCATCCCCATTCCCCCACTTATAAATCTCATCATTCGATTATGCGTTCACATTGAATGTGGCATGATTTAAATCAGGGTTCTCAAATGTCCTTATTTCTAAGATTTGTTCTTATTTGTTAATTTTTCAATTTTTCATTTGACTAATGTTAAGAAGCGGTCCAGGCAATGTTTTCACTGAGAGAGGGTGGAGTTTTGTTTGTTTTGACTGGAGAAAAATTTCAATTTTGTTGTTATTGTTATCAGAATAAAATGTTAACGATATATTATGGATATTCTTAATTTTGGGAAGGAATTCTTATTTTTTGGATTTGAGGTTCTGATTTTTATTTTTTAGACTTGAGAACCCTGGTTTAAATCCTTGTTTGCACTTCCTTATTTTATCCCCAAATGTACGTAATCCATTAAGTATTATTGTATATATTTAGTACTAGTTTCACTCACTCTTGTACCAGGGCCATAAACTCTTTATTATCGTGTCTCTCTAATTCATTTCCTCTTATTTTTCTCTATAATGACTTTTACATCCGAATTCAGTAATGTATTAATTATGGATTAACGTATATTGTATAATTAGATGGACTATGATGTAATAAGTTAATTTCTCTCAGATTTTTTCATACCTTGCATACTAAATCCTCATACTGATATCTTTAGTATTCACTGTATGATAAATTCTTCGGTATAATAATA
This sequence comes from Bathynomus jamesi, assembly GCA_023014485.1. Lineage (NCBI taxonomy): Eukaryota > Metazoa > Arthropoda > Malacostraca > Isopoda > Cirolanidae > Bathynomus > Bathynomus jamesi. Next base: position 272,962 of record JAJOZX010003906.1, read on the forward strand.
TAGAATTACCCTATATAAGTCATTATTTATATGTTGTGTCGTGTCTAATGTTGTACAGTATAAATGTTGTTGGTTAAGTTCATACATATATTAACGTTCGTTCTCGAGTTGAAAAATGTTAAATTAGTATCTTTCTTCTTGCCGTCATTAGTTATCTTTAATTATTCTTGATTCACTTATTCATTCATCCGCTTATTACCTACCCACGCACACTCAACCTATTAGTCCATGTTTACTCGCGTTCATCCAGTTTACGTACACAACGCATTCCGCGACGTATATATACTTTCTGTTTGCGTACATGTCTGTTCGTTCATGACTATGTACGTAATGTCCATACATACACTCTACAAAATTGTTATCTTTTGTTAGTTATTTTTTTTCGTTTTATTTTGGAATCTTTGAAAATTTTGTTGTCTGTTTAAATCGCACCTATCATCAATAATTCCTTATGTCTCCAGCTAAAGGGAGAGATTAACCTTCAGAATGATTTCCTCCAAAGTTTTAAACTCATTTAATTCTTTGTGATGTAAATTAAATCATTCTTACCAAGAAGGCTGAACCTCCTCCTCCTCCTCCTTCTCCTTAACTCTGACCTTCAGTAGAGTTAGAGGCTTAGATTTTTGCCTATGGCAATTAACCAAAATTATTCATTCTTTGCGAAAGTGAGCGTCGGCAGTATCTCTGCCTCCTGCGACAGTTCTGAATAAAGTTTAATGGAGTGAATAAAAAATTCGAACTACATTACTCTTGCATCTTTTCTTCATTTCCTCATTTGATGTTGTGTTTAAATTGTGTCACGGAAATTGCTTTTCCCTCTCGGATATCTTACGGCTAAGGCCGAGTTAAAGTTCGAGGACCACCCTTACATCAGATCGTCCAACGGTGTAACCTGAAAAAAAGCTCCGTGTAGGAAGTGGTCTGCACGCACGACGGTTCTAATTAAATTATTTCTTCTTTTTTAAATGATATCGTAAGAAGTGAGCGATATTCCAGTTTTGGTAGAATCAATGTTTTTTGGTAAAGTTCTCTATCTGTCTTTTTATTCTTTTGGTTTTATTTACTGCATTCTTATTGTCTCACTTTTGCATCATCAGTTATAATTAGTCCCAAGTCCTTTGCTTTTGAGTCTCCGAAATTTTGTCTCTGAATTTTTTATCCATGTGTGTTATTTAAAAATGCATCTTTACAAGGACGTCATATAGGTTGTGATTTTAAGTTGCTTGCTACTTTTTTGTATCGTCAACAAATGACGGTGATGTGCTTTTACTGGTTACTACATTTTTGTATATCGATTAGTATAATTGTGAGTATTAGTGGAGCAAGTCCGTACTAAGCTCCTTACCGCCGATTATGATGATTTGACAACTTGTTTATACTCCCTAAGTTTTCCCGTTGCACACATACTGTAGCTTTCAATTTATGGACTATGATTTCATTTATTTTATGGTCGCACTTATGAAATGCCATGACAAAGGCATTTGAAAAGTATTTAATATTTCTAATGACACGTGATATTAATAACCGTACGCTCGTGATCTGTCCCTTTCTTTGTGTAAGGGAACGATATTGTCTCTCTTTAATATGTTCAGTACTTCTTACGTGTCCAGATATCTTCTCCATATTCAACGCAGAGGCGTAGCTATTTCATTCCCATTTTTTTATAATCAGAATAGCGTTCCGGAGGTTCATAAATACCGATCAGTGCAATTTATTTTTTACTATAGTGCATGTTGTATCGCTGAATGTAAACTCGTAGGTCGTATACCTTATCTTTAATTGTAATTATTATTATTTTATTTGATTTTAGAACTCTAAAAAAATTACTTGCATTGTGTTCTTAATATTTGAGGTATTTTTTTTTCAGATCATTCTTTGACGTGTTTCCTTCTTTCGTTAAGAAACCTCTATAATCCTTTTGTTCTTTGTTTCCCTTTTTTGCAGATGGGAAGGTGTATTTTAGATTTTCTCTTATCCCTTCTATAGCATCTTTCTCTTCCATGTTTTTATGTTTTTCCATTAGAAATTTTATGCCATGGACAACACCTTCCAGTTTTCGTGGGATAAACTTTTAGGGTTGTTGTCTTCACACTTATTTAGTATCGTAACTATTCTCTTCCTTTTGTGAAACGGTGTTCGCTTTTCTTTATTAAATTTGTTTCTTAGTTCTTCTTGTTTGTTTTTCCGACGTATATTTTAACAGTTTTTGTATCATTTCCCTTCCGAAAAAGAGCGGCATTTTGTCCGTTTTCTTATCCACAAACATGTTTTTTTCCAGTCTATTGCTGTCATGTTCGATTTTCTGTTCCCTCAGTTTGTGGTCTAATAAAGAATTCAAGTTTAAGTTTAAGATTTACTGAACGAATCGATAATATTTTGTTTATCTTCCTTTGTAGTCGTTTTATTCGTTATCTGAACAAAGTTGTAGTCTGATATTGCTGTAAGAATGATTTTTATACTAACAATTAATGTTATTTTTGAAAGTACAACATTTAAACTCTTTTTTTTCTGGTACTTTCTGTCATTTCTTGCGTTAACGTAGCATAAACTTACAGTAAGAGAAAACAACATTGTTGCTTGTTTCTGGTTTTCTGTTGCCTTCATTTTGGTTTTTGTTTGAAAATACATTTCTTGTCCTTTTATAATTTACAAATGGAAAACTGAAATACTGAAATCTCCACAGATTCTTATAATAGGATTTTGGGATTATATATATATATATATAAAATTTAACTTACAAAGGAAGTAGAAATAATCCTTTTCAGGAAGGGTTGATCTATAAACTTGAAAATATTCAGAAATACTTTTCTTTTTTGAATATATATATATATATATATGTGTGGAGAGAGAGAGAGAGAGAGAGAGAGAGAGAGAGAGAGAGAGAGAGAGAGAGAGAGAGAGAGAGAGAGACAGATAGACAGAGAAATTGGCGTTCATAAGATACAAAATCCCTCCTACATTATTAATTAAGTTATATAAGTCTAATACACGTTTTAGATAGAATTTAAAATTTCCAACAATTCCATATAACGGTCCCAGGAGGTGAGATTCGCGAAAACTTATTGATTTTGAAAGAGAGCATCGGATTTGTAAATAGAGTATCGCGCACTGAAAAAAAATTTAGGTCACAAAACTACATTAACCAGTCTCAAGAGACACATCAAATTTGAAAACTGAGCTTGTGAGTTATTGTAAATAGCCATTAAAAGTTAAAACCTATGTGTTTAATTTGTATCTAGTCTTGGGGTGAAAATAAATTGACTTATTCGATTATCAGATGACTAATTTCTCGTTGGACATTTAAATCAGTTGACTAGTTTTATTTTGTGGTTAATTCGTAGATAGACTAAATTTTAAAAAGCAAAACGAAGCATATTGATAATTGTAAGTTTCATAGTACATATAGTACATATTTCCTTTTAAATTAGACCATAATCTAATATAAAAGGGAAATATAAAATAGGAAACATTCCACTTGACCAAATTAATTGCCTTAATAGTTTATTGTCAAAATATGGTACACCATATTTACTCAATTTACTTAATGATATTTACTCAATTTACTGACTGATATTCTATAACTAATAAGCTAACCGTTTCAGATAGAATTATCATATTATGATATTTAAATATAGACAAACTCCGTAAACGTTGAGTAAACTCATTTAAAACTTTTGAAAGAAATACGCAAATTATTATATAAAACATAATACTTGCTAAATTACCATAAATTATCATATTAAAATTTCATTTGATTACACTTGTAATATAGATTTTTTTTAAAAGAATAATAATATATATATATATATATATATATATATATATATTATATATATATTATATATACATACAGGGTGTCCGGGCTTAAATGGCAATAAAATAAAACATTATAAATGTATTTTATTGTCATTTAAGCTCGGACACCCTCTATATACTGTATATATATATGTATATATGTATATATACATATATGTGTGTGTGTGTGTGTGTGTGTGTGTGTGTGTGTGAATAAAACAGCTAAAATCCCCAAAATTTAAAAGAAAAAATCCTAAAAACCGCGAAGCTTTTTCGAGGGAGGCAACCCTCTTCATTCAGGTAGTGTTTACTTCACCGACTGAATGAAGAGGCGGTTTTAGTAACCCGCCCTCGGAGGCATTCCCTGACGAGGTGTACTGCTGAATAAGAGTAGTCAGATGCATTGTATTTCCTTAACAAGTAAGGTGGTCAGATAATATGTCAGCAAAGTTTAGTTACTACTCAATACACTATTACTATATTGATATCAATAGTCAGATTACTCGTGTAAAGGTAGTCAGATACATTGTTTTTCATTAAGAAGTAGGTAGTCGGATGAATAGAGATGAATATAGATGAATTTAGTTACTAGCGAAATGCACTATGCGATATTGTTAAAAAGATGAATGACTTTCTTCATCGTTTTTTTTTATGTGGAAAAGATGGGCCAAGGGGTCTTGTTCACTTGACTAGTTCCATAATATAACTCCATTTAACTAATAAATTGACTCGTACAGGCAGTCACTCAACTAATGATTTTGTGACATTTTTCTCGAAAGTAAGGTAAATGGTTTTGAGCATAGTAATTTAACAATATCCTTATAGAGCGACTTGGAAATTGACTAATTGACTAAAAAAAATCGCTATGCAAAGAGTATAGAACAGTATAAAATTTGGGCTATTAATTGTGCAGCTCAAAGACAAAAAGAAAATAGTAGTTCATACGTGTTGAAAGCCATCAGAAAAGATAGAAGGTGGTCCTGTGAAAAGTCAATGGATAAAAGAGCTGTGACAGACTGCAGAAATGTGAAAGAAGCATTCAAATATTTATAACACCTATTAAGGCTATAATGGTGCAACAGCAAGAAGCAAAACATTGTTTACACACACACACACACACACCACACACACACACACACACACACACACACACACAAAATAATCGGTGGTTTCAGAAGAAAAAGAAGTTTGCAACAGAGATAGTGTTTCATCACAAGACTTTTTTGGAAAGTAATGTTTTTTGATGAGTCCCGATGTCCGGAGTTTTTCGACTGTATGTGGATAAATATACATCTGGCATCCGTTATGCACGTGAGCGTGGTCTGTTTCCTAGAAAGGGAGTTAATTTTTTATGTAAGATGAAACTCCAGCTCCCACTATCCGGCTCTCAAAAGAGAGAGCCGGAAATCACTATATACTCTGATGTACGAGGTGCAATCAATAGATGAATTGTTTTATCAAAATCACATTAAATAAATTCTGCGCATCTTAGTAACTGCACCTCGTTTATATACAGAGGGTTCACAAAAGTAAATACAGAGTTATTCAAAATAATGTAGACGCATTTTGAAATTATTTATTTTGGATACTAATTGCACTTAATAAACAAAATTTTACTATGTAAATAAGAATGTAAAAACAACATTTATTAGTAACTTTATGTTAAATCTTCAAAGTGACCACCATTTACCTGAAAACACGCGGCGCACTCTCCCAAAACAGAGCGGGACACTGAAGTGCTCATATAGTTGAAATTTTGCATACTTCCCGAACAATCGCTTCCTGTAAGTGTTGCACATTTTGAGAGTTACTACCATACACTTTGTCCTTCAGGTAACCCACCCTTCCACACACATAGAAGTCAAGAAGTGTAAGATGAGGTGACCTTGAAAGATATTCAGTAGCCGTTCCACGACGACCCATCCACAACCCAAGAAATTTTGTATCAAGAAAAGCTGCATGTTTGCGTGTAAATGGTGGACATTTTGAACATTTAACATCATGAGCGGCGTTAGTCATTTTAGGGGTCCCGTGGAAAACGCCATAGGGGGGTTCCTGTCATAGCGTAAATTAAATTTTTTTTGTGATTGGAGTTAGGTAAACACTCCCTCTCCCAACACAAATTCACAAACGCAAATAGGGAGTTTGTTTTGGCTCTTTACATATTTTCAACTGAAATTACACCACAGTACTTTGAAGCGACCACTCGATCTGGGCCCGAAAAGAGAAATAGACGAAAAGAAAACATTAACTTCCAGAAATTGTGTTCTTGCGCACTGCAACTTCCTGGTTCACATCCCGCAATTATCGAATACACAATAGGACAAAAAGCTCTACAATCACTAAATTTGAATGCGAAACGTGAAAAACTGTTAACAACAATCAGTCGCGTGAGGCCCCTTGTTGCCTCGGGGACCGTGCAATTGCAGGGTTTGCAGGGGTTGCATAGCCCTAACGCAGCTAGTGTTTAACACAAAATGACTATTAAATGTTGTTTTTACATGCTTACTTATGTACATATTAAGTTTTTGTTTATTAAGTGCAATTGATACCCACAATAAATAATTTCAAAATGTGTCTACATTATTTCGAAAGCTATACAATGATTTTCCCCGAGAACAAATAACAAAGTTCATCAATGGAATGCCAGAACGTGTGTCACCTTCACATAATATAAAGAGGAAAGCAACACGATTCTAAATATATTCATTCAATAAATGTGTTATTATTTATTAACTTTTATTATCAAATCAAAAACTTTGAAAAAAAAAACCGAAGGTGTTTATTTACTTTTGTCATCCCTTATACATATTATACCTGTACACCATATACTATGATACATATATATATATATATAACCATTCAAGTGTGTATCTTATCTCTCTCTCTCTCTCTCTCTCTCTCTCTCTCTCTCTCTCTCTCTCTCTCTCTCTCTCTCTCTGTGTGTATTTAAAAGCCGAAACACACTAAATTTTAAAAGTAAAACTTTCGAGACAGTTATGATGGAAGTTGTCATCGTAAAGAAAGTTGATAATATAAACAACATTGCATTGCTTGAGAAACTTCCAACTTTTAAACGGCGTCGACTTTAAAACTTCTCCGACTATATTTCACAACTTAAATAACTTGAATTCGAGTCTTTTATAAATAGAAGAGGAAAGATTCCTTATAAATGGCTCTTTCTCCCTTGGCGTAAATTGCTTACGCGTTCAACAAAGACGAGCGTAGTTGCCTGAACACCTGTTATTTACACGATACGGCTGCGTGGGGAATTAACTTAAACACAAAATAGTTTATAAGGATTTTGTGCGTGATTGTCGTACTGGAGGATCTGGGATAGTTATATTTTGCTTATAGACATTTTTTTATTTGTATTTAAATCCACTTTCTATATGTATTTAAATACATTTGTATCTAAATGCATTCCCCATTATATAATGGAGTAAAACCATACAAAATAAAACCTCGCACGCAGTACATTTTTTGGATCATTTCCTTTATAGCACCCCCATTGTTTTACTGGTTTTTTTATAGCACCCCCATTGTTTTACTGTTTTTTTTATAGCACCCCCATTGTTTTTTTTACAGCAACCTCAAGCGTGTGTGTGTATATATATATATATATATATATATATATATATATATATATATACCGGCCCGGATTTAGCTATAGGCGAACTAGGCGATCGCCTAGGGCTTCGCGTCAAAGGGGGCCTCGCTCAAGCCGTTTTGCGCGTTCTGCTCAAGTGATATTAATGATTTAGAACTCTATGAAGAACTTAAAGTACTTTGCAGGTTTATACCTGAGAAAACAGATCTCGGAAATGCCCTTGTTTATATAGTGCAAAAACAACTAAGTGAGATTTATCCTAATGTTTATGTTGCACTTCGAATAGTATTAACCATCCCAGTTACTGTTGCTTCGGCTGAAAGAAGTTTCTCGCGTCTCAAACTTATTAAAACATATTTGCGTTCCACCATGTCTCAAGCGAGATTGCAATCATTAGCTATGTTATCAATAGAAAACGATACAACAAATTCATTAGATTATTCTCAATTAATTGAAGAGTTTAGCTCAAAGAAAAGTAGAAAAGCATTGCTGTAATATTCAAGGAGCATCTGAACCAAATATTAAAGCATTAATATTTAGCCTGATAAGTCGATCGCTCACTATTATGAAAAATGAAATGTCAACATCTCTTATACATCACATATGAAAAACGTTTGTATACTATGGAAAGTCATTACCTATATAATATTATATAAATCTTAGAAATCATTGTCTTATATTTTCGATACAAATCTTGATTCATATTATAATTTATACCTATTTGGGTGCTACTGTAGTATGCGGTCTACCTACGATTCGGCAGTCTACCTTTTAATTATAGCTTCTTATCTTATTTACTAATTGTTTGTTTACAATTAGTTGTCAATCGCCCTTGACAATTGGTTAGGTTTAGTCATGATATTTTCGTTAGTTTTAACGAAAATATCATGATTAAACCTAACCAATCGTAGGTAGACCGCATACTACAGTAGCACCCTTATTTGTATGGTTTATTTATATTTCTTATACAATTTCCATGCGTGATTATTTTGGTTTGGTTTAATTTTTAAGTGCTGGCATAGTTCTGTCTATGCGGGATTCTAATATTGCTGGTATAGTACCGATAATTAAGTCCATATTTTCATATATATAGGCCTAGGGCCTCGCAATTTCTAGATCTGCCTAGGGCCTCGCAACTTCTAGATCCGGCCCTGTATATATATATATATATATATATATATATATATATATATATATATATATATATATTATATATATATATATATATATATATAGCACCTTATTTACTACACACTAACTAGACATTGATTTTTGCTGAAGGTTTATATCAGAGTGAAAATGGGGAAATCACCTGACTTTCATTAGAGGTTCGAGTACTGTGTGTACCTACTTCATAAGAGTAAAGAGTAAACAAAAATGTCATTGTTCTCAGTTCAGCTTAAAAAGTTAGGAAAAATAACTAAGTATTTTATAGTTTTCTTTATAAAAGGTGAATCTGGTAGCAAAATATTTACTAGCTCTCGCTAACACCTTACTGGATGCGGACAGATAAATATGGAGTATACGTAAAGTTTTACACACACACACACACACACACACACACACACACACACACATATATACTGTGTGTGTATATATATATATTATATAACACCGTTAACCTCGTTGCAGTTCCGTGCGCTCTCTCTCTTCATACGAAAGTGAAGCTGGTGGCCCCGCCTATATATGTATACATATACTGATAACATATACCGGTAACCTCAGTTCATTCTCTAGCAATTTCATATACTTTCCGTTTGTACTGCTGAGGGCAGGCCATGTCGTATGCCAAACGGAGTGCAATCAATGGTAAGCGATTGTATTAATATTTTTACTTATTTAATAACCCAAATATAACGGAACGTTTACATTGGGTATTAACATTTTTTCCTTATTTTGAAGTTAGTTACAAGTACGCCTACTTCAATTCCCATTCTTTGTTCATAGTTTGTTCAAGCGGTAATTGATGAGGTAAAAGATTTAGGGTTGGGGTGGAAAATTAAACGTTTCCTTTGGTTTTGAAAGTCTTGTTTTAAAAAGGAATGCAAGAGTATTTTTGCTTTATATCGCGAGACACCTTCCCCAACAGCTTCGAGTATGCGTGCTTCTTTTCGACCATTTGTGGTTTGTTTAGAGTCTGTTGTTACGAAACTTATCACGTTTCCATTATGGAAGAGAAACATTATGTCATTGTTCGCGAATTTACGTTAGAAACAAATAGTTGGAACAGCAAAACTCTGTTTTAAGCTACGATGGTCAGTCAATAAGGTAATTGAATTTTTGTTTAAGAACCAACCCCGAACTCGTTTCATTTTACCTTATTTCATTCGGGCTGTCCCCTTTTGGTGCCGATCTTGTAACCCCAAATTTTTACTTCTTTGGACCCATGAAGAAGACTGGAGTAGAGGACGAAAATTTTCACGATGACAGTGAAATGGAGATGGCAGTGTAGGAATGGCTGCGCGGCTTACCTAAAACAATTTTTCCTGACAGAATCCACAATACTATGAGCGAGTACCAAGACTGCATTAATGTAAGAGAGAGATGACTTTGTCAAGAAACAGATATTATTTTCGAGTTTTGTTTAAATTATCGTTTTTACAACTGAATCTGTTGCATACTTTCATTGATCCAATCTAACCAAACCTTACCTTATAAATTTTTAATTATACTATTTGTAATTTTTATGTTAACTGAAGTTAGGTTTCATAGAACGAATTGTAATCAAAGTGACAAAAAAATGTTGACAAGCGTCAGTTGCCACAACTATTTTTTCGTGTTGTTTTTAATTTTAAGTTGAGTTAACTAGACATAACCTAACTTAACCGGGACTAACCTTACTTAACCTATCAAATAAGGAGGGGAAACTTTGAAAATGTGATGTATCAGGACTTTTTCCTTGTTGGCAAAGTAGGTAAAATAGGTTAGGTTAGGTTAGGTTGTCGCGATTATCTCACTGATACCCCATTAAACGCTTCTAGATGAGCTAACCTAACTGGGTCCAATCTAACCTATGCTAATCAAACCTGACTTAACCTAACCTAACGAATGTGGAGCTCTCGAAAATTTGACGTGCCAATTTTCGTAAGCGTTGAGGGTATTTTTTTCATTTGTCGTCAGAGTGGGTATAAATGTCCGTAGAAAGAATGTAATGACAGAAAACGTTACTACGTCATTCTTCTTTCGCCTGCTTTTGTCATTCCATATTCTAGGCACCTTTTGCCCAGAAAAGAAAAAATACTTTAAAACAATGTCTGTTTAAACACGGATACAAGGAGAGATCCAAAGAACAAACGCTTCTCTCTGGAGCAATCTTTTTTTTTCCATAACTTTTCCTCGACATAATCCTTCTCATTGCATTCTTCTGAATTAGCGATTCAGGCGGAACCGTTGATAGAAAAGAATATATATATATATACACACACACACACGAGTGTATATATATATATATATTATATATAATATATATATATATACATTTTAACTGCAAACAACACACAGTATAATTAATGTAAAGAACGACGCTTGTGTAGAAGAGCGTTCCGCACAAGATGAGGAGGGAGAACGAACAAATGAAAAATGAGGCACCTCCCGGGAATCGAACCCGGGATCATCCGATTGCCGGTCAGATATGCTATCCACTACACCAAGAACCTCGATCAATCAGAAGTAGTAATTCTCCTACATACGAGCAGAAACCAATGCCCTGAGGGGGCACCTTCGCATGCCGTACATATATACATTTTAACTGCAAACAACACACAGTATAATTAATGTAAAGAACGACGCTTGTGTAGAAGAGCGTTTCGCATTGGTTTCTGCTCGTATGTAGGAGAATTACGACTTCTGATTGATCGAGGTCCTTGGTATAGTGGATAGCATATCTGACCGGCAATCGGATGATCCCGGGTTCAATTCCCGGGAGGTACCTCATTTTTCATTTGTTCGTTCTCCCTCCTCATCTTGTGCGGAACACTCTTCTACACAAGCGTCGTTCTTTACATTATATATATATATTTATTATATGACTGACTGACTTATATCCCATCCGGCTTAAAGCCGGGTCGGGTCCCCCAGATGGCGTCTTCGCTCCAGGTTCTTCTCGTTTGCACTTCCCTCCTGTAAACCAGGAAGGAAGGTGCGTCGGTTCGCCCGTACGCGGTATGCGCCATCATCAGAGGGTTTCCTGGCAAATAAAGCAACCGGTTTTCCATCCCTCTGCTGCTTGTTTGGTCCACGGCTCCTTATTCTGTATATTCGGAGCAGCCCTAGAACGAAGGTTCTAGGGTTCCCTCATCCGCCACCCGAGGGACGCGCCTGGTAGGAATGCTCTCTCTCCCAGGATTTATTATATATATATATATATATATATATATATATATATATATATATATATATATATATAACCATTAATTTAGTAAGAGATGGAAAGAGGGAAATAGCCTTAAACTGTAAAGCAAGAAAAAATAGGTTAATTAAAAAAGAGGACATCCTCCTGTTATCATTTTTGCAAAACGGGTAAAAAGTCCTTTTATAAGAGGCCGTAAAAAATGCCTGCAAAAGATTTCATTCGAAAGTAAAAGTACTTTCACTTTAATGCGGACAATGGAAAGTAATTAATGTTTTTACAGGGAAAGGCCAACGCTTTCGGAAGCAAATTTTCTATCTCGTATAATGGAGTTTAAGATATAAAATAAGAAATCAACTAATTTCAGCCGTGGCAAAAATAACGAATGGTTTAAGGAACTGGAATATATATATATATATTATATATATATATATATATATATATATAGAGAGAGAGAGAGAGAGAGAGAGAGAACATCGAAGAAGCTACGTAAAACTTTTCTTAACTTGATTTCTTTACTTTAAAACTCGACATTTGATGGATACGTCTCGCATTTTTCACGGATTTCAGTTAAAACAAGAGTCAATAAAAATAAACAATAAAGTTGATGACGTGAACACTTACGTATATACTAATACAAAACTTTAATTATTTAGGGCTTCCCAAAACAAAACTAAAATTACAATTACAAGACTACTAGAAAAGTGGGAAAGTTAAAGAATTAATTCAAACTTATGAGTGAAGACTGAAGAGACTATATTTAATTGCGTGAAAGCTGAGTATAGTCATTCGATTGGGGATTTAAATTTTTTTCATATAAATGCTTTCTAAAATCTTCATTGGTATGAAAAATACCAAAATCATTATAGTTTATCAAGAATTACGATCTTCCAAGCGTGAAAATATGGCAGAGTTAGGAGAGGTGTTAAAAATGCAATCCCTTCTTAATAACTGATTATGTTAGTAGATTCTTATTGGAGAATTTCTTACTGTGTAGCCAATATAAGTGGAGTGGCAATTTAGGCAAGCGTACAGATCAGGTCAGGAAGTTGGTATTTGAACTTAAACAATAAACCAAAAGTGAATGTAATCCCCCCAAAACGAAATTAAATTGTACTTCAGGGAGGATAAGACATTTTCACTGAATTACAGACGTAATTATTCATAGTCTGGATAGTTTAACCAGAAAATGGTACAGTATTAAATAAAATTTACATTTTGAAACATTTAGATTTCGCGGTTTTGATTGATGCGTCGTGAAGAAATTTCTTTATCTGTTTGTCTCATAAAATAGATGGAAAAATCCTTTTTTTTTTAGTTTTTTTTTTTTTAAGGTAAATTCAGGGTTAGACTGGGAAGTAACCTGAAAATATGATATACTGTATTTTGTATATTGAGTTTGGTATGCTATTTATATATATACTGTATATATATATAATATATATATATACATTCAACTGCAAAGAACACGCAGTATAAATAACGTAAAGAACGACGCTTGTATAGGAGATATTCCGCGCAAGACGAGAGAGAGAGAACGAAACAAATGAAAAAATGAGGTAACCACCCGGGAATCGAACCCGGGATCTTCCGATTGCCGGTCAGATGCGATACCATTACACCATGGGCCTCACTCTTCCAAATGCCGTAATTCTTCTACATACTCGCAGAAACCAATGCCCCAAGGGGGCACCTCTCGCATGCCGTAACATTATATACATTCAACTGCAAGAACACGCAGTATAAATAACGTAAAGAACGACGCTTGTATAGGAGATATTCCGCGCAAGACGAGAGAGAGAGAGAACGAAACAAATGAAAAAATGAGGTAACCACCCGGGAATCGAACCCGGGATCTTCCAATTGCCGGTCAGATGCGATACCATTACACCATGGGCCTCACTCTTCCAAATGCCGTAATTCTTCTACATACTCGCAGAAACCAATGCCCCAAGGGGGCACCTCCCGCATGCCGTAACATTATATACATTCAACTGCAAAGAACACGCAGTATAAATAACGTATAAATATATATATATATATATATATATATATATATATTTTTTTTTTTTAAGTTCGGGAAGAACCGATTCGCCTCTATTTAGAAAGGCATATCTCGGCGGAAAAACAAAGAAAAAGTGAGAGTTAAGACAGAGGAAAAAGAAAGGGTGGAGGGGACAGTCGAAGTGGAAAAAGACCAAGGATGACAAGGACTGCAGGGTCGAGCCCCATCATCCTTGGGTGATAATATTATATATATATATATGAATAGAAACGACATAAGTGTTAAGGAACGTTTCTGCACACGAGGAGGAGAGATAACGAATAATGAAAAATGAGGCGAACCGCCCAGGAATCGAACCCAGGGCCTTCCAATTGCCGGTCGGACGCTCTACCATTATGCTACGGACCTCACTCAATCACAAATCGAAATTCTCCCACATAGGGCAGAAACCAATGCCCTGAGAGGGCACCCTCGCAAATCGTGAATATGCGCATATAACTGCATGACCGCGCAGTATATAATGATAGAAACGACATAAGTGTTAAGGAACGTTTCTGCACACGAGGAGGAGAGATAACGAATAATGAAAAATGAGGCGAACCGCCCAGGAATCGAACCCAGGGCCTTCCAATTGCCGGTCGGACGCTCTAACCATTATGCTACGGACCTCACTCAATCACAAATCGAAATTCTCCCACATAGGGCAGAAACCAATGCCCTGAGAGGGCACCCTCGCAAATCGTGAATATGCGCATATAACTGCAATGACCGCGCAGTATATAAATGAATAGAAACGACATAAGTGTAAAGGAACGTTTCTGCACACGAGGAGGAGAGATAACGAATAATGAAAATGAGGCGAACCGCCCAGGAATCGAACCCAGGGCCTTCCAATTGCCGGTCGGACGCTCTACCATTATGCTACGGACCTCACTCAATCACAAATCGAAATTCTCCCACATAGGGCAGAAACCAATGCCCTGAGAGGGCACCCTCGCAAATCATTGGTTTCTGCCCTATGTGGGAGAATTTCGATTTGTGATTGAGTGAGGTCCGTAGCATAATGGTAGAGCGTCCGACCGGCAATTGGAAGGCCCTGGGTTCGATTCCTGGGCGGTTCGCCTCATTTTTCATTATTCGTTATCTCTCCTCCTCGTGTGCAGAAACGTTCCTTAACACTTATGTCGTTTCTATTCATTTATATACTGCGCGGTCATTGCAGTTATATGCGCATATTCACGATTTGCGAGGGTGCCCTCTCAGGGCATTGGTTTCTGCCCTATGTGGGAGAATTTCGATTTGTGATTGAGTGAGGTCCGTAGCATAATGGTAGAGCGTCCGACCGGCAATTGGAAGGCCCTGGGTTCGATTCCTGGGCGGTTCGCCTCATTTTTCATTATTCGTTATCTCTCCTCCTCGTGTGCAGAAACGTTCCTTAACACTTATGTCGTTTCTATTCATTTATATCTGCGCGGTCATTGCAGTTATATGCGCATATTCACGATTTGCGAGGGTGCCCTCTCAGGGCATTGGTTTCTGCCCTATGTGGGAGAATTTCGATTTGTGATTGAGTGAGGTCCGTAGCATAATGGTAGAGCGTCCGACCGGCAATTGGAAGGCCCTGGGTTCGATTCCTGGGCGGTTCGCCTCATTTTTCATTATTCGTTATCTCTCCTCCTCGTGTGCAGAAACGTTCCTTAACACTTATGTCGTTTCTATTCATTTATATACTGCGCGGTCATTGCAGTTATATGCATATATATATATAATATATATATATATATGTGTGTGTATTCCTTGCCTTGTAAACTGCAACCTTACAGTGATTTCGTGCGAAAATCTCCTTCACGAGGAAGCCAAACGAGAGTTATTTAGAGTTATTTTCTTGAGTTTTTCATTTCAAATGGCCACGCGCACTCGGCTCATTTGAGATTATGTTGAGCTAGGCCTCTATAGTTTCCACTTGAAGGTGTCCGCATCGACATCAGTAGTATTTCTTAATTCTTATAAAAACTGGTTAGATAGTGTGTAGAATGTTCCTTGCCTTGCCTTTAGTTGATGAATACTGTACATTCTTCATTTCCTGTTGATTGATGCTGCTTCATTTTGAGATTAGATATCTTTCCTTCGATTTAAACTGTGGTTTGCATCTCTTCTTCGTTCTAATGAGTATAAATTTAATTCACCTAACATTACCCATTTCTTTGAGGCAAGTGATTTTTTATGAAAAGTTTCTTCTATATTCTTTCTGTTACAACCATGCGAGCTACTATTCCCATGTTTGGACTATATTCATGTTTGTGCCATTAAAAGTTCGCTCAAAGAAGCGAATGTCCTTTGATTTCATTTCCCTTCACGAAGTACAACCAAAATAAAGAACTGTTTAGATTATTTTAGAGTCTCATCAGAATGATTCCCAGTTTCTCCATTTTCCAATTGTCATGGAAATCATGGTAATTAATCTCATCCCCATTCCCCCACTTATAAATCTCATTCGATTATGCGTTCACATTGAATGTGGCATGATTTAAATCAGGGTTCTCAAATGTCCTTATTTCTAAGATTTGTTCTTATTTGTTAATTTTTAAATTTTTCATTTGTTCTTATTTGTTAATTTTTAAATTTTTCATTTGACTAATGTTAAGAAGCGGTCCAGGCAATGTTCTCACTGAGAGAGGGTGGAGTTTTGTTTGTTTTGACTGGACAAAAATTTCAATTTTGTTGTTATTTTTATCAGAATAAAATGTTAACGATATATTATGGATATTCTTATTTTTGGGAAGGAATTCTTATTTTTTGGATTTGAGGTTCTGATTTTTATTTTTTAGACTTGAGAACCCTGGTTTAAATCCTTGTTTGCACTTCCTTATTTTATCCCCAAATGTACGTAGTCCATTAAGTATTATTGTATATATTTAGTACTAGTTTCACTCACTCTTGTACCAGGGCCATAAACTCTTTATTATCGTGTCTTTCTAATTCATTTCCTCTTATTTTTCTCTATAATGACTTTTACATCCGAATTCAGTAACGTATTAATTATGGATTAACGTATATTGTATAATTAGATGGACTATGATGTAATAAGTTAATTTCTCTCAGATTTTTTCATACCTTGCATACTAAATCCTCATACTGATATCTTTAGTATTCACTGTATGACAAATTCTTCGGTATAATAATATAGAATTACCCTATATAAGTCATTATTTATATGTTGTGTCGTGTCTAATGTTGTACAGTATAAATGTTGTTGGTTAAGTTCATACATATATTAACGTTCGTTCTCGAGTTGAAAAATGTTAAATTAGTATCTTTCTTCTTGCCGTCATTAGTTATCTTTAATTATTCTTGATTCACTTATTCATTCATCCGCTTATTACCTACCCACGCACACTCAACCTATTAGTCCATGTTTACTCGCGTTCATCCAGTTTACGTACACAACGCATTCCGCGACGTATATATACTTTCTATTTGCGTACATGTCTGTTCGTTCATGACTATGTAAGTAATGTCCATACATACACTCTACAAAATTGTTATCTTTTGTTAGTTATTTTTTTCGTTTTATTTTGGAATCTTTGAAAATTTTGTTGTCTGTTTAAATCGCACCTATCATCAATAATTCCTTATGTCTCCAGCTAAAGGGAGAGATTAACCTTCAGAATGATTTCCTCCAAAGTTTTAAACTCATTTAATTCTTTGTGATGTAAATTAAATCATTCTTACCAAGAAGGCTGAACCTCCTCCTCCTCCTCCTTCTCCTTAACTCTGACCTTCAGTAGAGTTAGAGGCTTAGATTTTTGCCCATGGCAATTAACCAAAATTATTCATTCTTTGCGAAAGTGAGCGTCGGCAGTATCTCTGCCTCCTGCGACAGTTCTGAATAAAGTTTAATGGAGTGAATAAAAAATTCGAACTACATTACTCTTGCATCTTTCCTTCATTTCCTCATTTGATGTTGTGTTTAAATTGTGTCACGGAAATTGCTTTTCCCTCTCGGATATCTTACGGCTAAGGCCGAGTTAAAGTTCGAGGACCACCCTTACATCAGATCGTCCAAAGGTGTAACCTGAAAAAAAGCTCCGTGTAGGAAGTGGTCTGCACGCGCGACGGTTCTAATTAAATTATTTCTTCTTTTTTAAATGATATCGTAAGAAGTGAGCGATATTTTCAGTTTTGGTAGAATCAATGTTTTTTGGTAAAGTTCTCTATCTGTCTTTTTATTCTTTTGGTTTTATTTACTGCATTCTTATTGTCTCACTTTTGCATCATCAGTTATAATTAGTCCCAAGTCCTTTGCTTTTGAGTCTCCGAAATTTTGTCTCTGAATTTTTTATCCATGTGTGTTATTTAAAAATGCATCTTTACAAGGACGTCATATAGGTTGTGATTTTAAGTTGCTTGCTACTTTTTTGTATCGTCAACAAATGACGGTGATGTGCTTTTACTGGTTACTACATTTTTGTATATCGATTAGTATAATTGTGAGTATTAGTGGAGCAAGTCCGTACTAAGCTCCGTACCGCCGTTTATGATGATTGGACAACTTGCTTATACCCACTAAGTTTTCCCGTTGCACACATACTGTAGCTTTCAATTTATGGACTATGATTTCATTTATTTTATGGTCGCACTTATGAAATGCCATGACAAAGGCATTTGAAAAGTATTTAATATTTCTAATGACACGTGATATTAATAACCGTACGCTCGTGATCTGTCCCCTTCTTTGTGTAAGGGAACGATATTGTCTCTCTTTAATATGTTCAGTACTTCTTACGTGTCCAGATATCTTCTCCATATTCAATGCAGAGGCGTAGCTATTTCATTCCCATTTTTTTTATAATCAGAATAGCGTTCCGGAGGTTCATAAATACCGATGAGTGCAATTTAATTTTTACTATAGTGCGTGTTGTATCGCTGAATGTAAACTCATAGGTCGTATACCCTATCTTTAATTGTAATTATTATGATTTTATTTGATTTTAAAACTCTAAAAAAATTACTTGAATTGTGTTCTTAATATTTGAGGTATTTTTTTTCAGATCATTCTTCGACGTGTTTCCTTCTTTCGTTAAGAAACCTCTATAATCCTTTTGTTCTTTGTTTCCCTTTTTTGCAGATGGGAAGGTGTATTTTAGATTTTCTTATCCCTTCTATAGCATCTTTCTCTTCCATGTTTTTATGTTTTCCATTAGAAATTTTATGCCATGGACAACACCTTCCAGTTTTCGTGGGATAAACTTTTAGGGTGTTGTCTTCACATTATTTAGTATCGTAACTATTCTCTTCCTTTTGTGAAACGGTGTTCGCTTTTCTTTATTAAATTTGTTTCTTAGTTCTTCTGTTTGTTTTTCCGACGTATATTTTAACAGTTTTTGTATCATTTCCCTTCCGAAAAAAAGCGGCATTTTGTCCGTTTTCTTATCCACAAACATGTTTTTTTCCAGTCTATTGCTGTCATGTTCGATTTTATGTTCCCTCAGTTTGTGGTCTAATAAAGAATTCAAGTTTAAGTTTAAGATTTACTGAACGAATCGATAATATTTTGTTTATCTTCCTTTGTAGTCGTTTTATTCGTTATCTGAACAATGTTGTAGTCTGATATTGCTGTAAGAATAATTTTTATACTAACAATTAATGTTATTTTTGAAAGTACAACATTTAAACTCTTTTTTTTCTGGTACTTTCTGTCATTTCTTGCGTTAACGTAGCATAAACTTACAGTAAGAGAAAACAACATTGTTGCTTGTTTCTGGTTTTCTGTTGCCTTCATTTTGGTTTTTGTTTGAAAATACATTTCTTGTCCTTTTATAATTTACAAATGGAAAACTGAAATACTGAAATCTCCACAGATTCTTATAATAGGATTTTGGGATTATATATATATATATATATATATATATATATATATATATATATATATATAAATAATTTAACTTACAAAGGAAGTAGAAATAATCCTTTTCAGGAAGGGTTGATCTATAAACTTGAAAATATTCAGAAATACTTTTCTTTTTTGAATATATATATATATATATATATATATGTAGAGAGAGAGAGAGAGAGAGACAGACAGAGACAGACAGATAGACAGAGAAATTGGCGTTCATAAGATACAAAATCCCTCCTACATTATTAATTAAGTTATATAAGTCTAATACACGTTTTAGATAGAATTTAAAATTTCCAACAATTCCATATAACGGTCCCAGGAGGTGAGATTCGCGAAAACTTATTGATTTTGAAAGAGAGCATCGGATTTGTAAATAGAGTATCGCGCACTGAAAAAAAATTTAGGTCACAAAACTACGTTAACCAGTCTCAAGAGACACATCAAATTTGAAAACTGAGCTTGTGAGTTATTGTAAATAGCCATTAAAAGTTAAAACCTATGTGTTTAATTTGTATCTAGTCTTGGGGTGAAAATAAATTGACTTATTCGATTATCAGATGACTAATTTCTCGTTGGACATTTAAATCAGTTGACTAGTTTTATTTTGTGGTTAATTCGTAGATAGACTAAATTTTAAAAAGCAAAACGAAGCATATTGATAATTGTAAGTTTCATAGTACATACAGTACATATTTCCCTTTTAAATTAGACCATAATCTAATATAAAAGGGAAATATAAAATAGGAAACATTCCACTTGACCAAATTAATTGCCTTAATAGTTTATTGTCAAAATATGGTACACCATATTTACTCAATTTACTTAATGATATTTACTCAATTTACTGACTGATATTCTATAACTAATAAGTTAACCGTTTCAGATAGAATTATCATATTATGATATTTAAATATACAGGGTGGGCCGTAAGTTTCCATACATAGGAAAAATAAACATTTTTTTATGGACAACCATTTTTATTTATATAATATGCTCTACATGGTTGCCATTGTTTTGAAAACACATTTCAATACGTGTTCCCCACTGTTGATGAACACGCATTAGCACAGTTGACGTTATGCTTGTAATGGCGTTGGTGATACGTTCCTTTAGATGATTTATGTCTCGTATCTTTTCCTGATACACCATGGCCTTCAAGTGCCCCCAAAGATAGAAATCAAGGGGGGTGAGATCTGGGGATCTGGGAGGCCACTCCACAGGACCACGCCGACCAATCCAAGCATCCGGAAACTGCTGATCCAAATACCGACGCACGTGAAGACCATAATGAGGTGGAGCTCCATCTTGCTGGAAGTAAACTGGGAAGTTACCTTCCTCGTTTAGCAGGGATGGGAAAATCTCTTCTTGCAACATGTTAAGATACCTTTCGGCATTAAGATTTCCACTGACAAAAATTGGTCCAATAATTCTGTCACCTCATATCCCGGCCCACACCATCACTTTACCGGCACCTTGCATCTTCGTCGGACTCAGCCAGTTAGGGTTAGCATTACTCCAATAACGTATGTTTTGCCGATTAACCTCTCCATTGACGTAAAAATTTGCTTCATCAGTAAACAAGATCTTACAAACGCATATTCTTAGGGTATCTGAAACATAAAAACAAACGTTTAAATTTTCCTATGTATGGAAACTTACGGCCCACCCTGTAGACAAACTCCGTAAACGTTGAGTAAACTCATTTAAAACTTTTGAAAGAAATGCGCAAATTATTATATAAAACATAATACTTGCTAAATTACCATAAATTATCATATTAAAATTTCATTTGATTACACTTGTAATATAGATTTTTTAAAAAGAATAATATATATATATATATATATATATATATATATATATACAGGGTGTCCGGGCTTAAATGGCAATAAAATAAAACATTATAAATGTATTTTATTGTCATTTAAGCTCGGACACCCTCTATATACTGTATATATGTATATATACATACATATATGTGTGTGTGTGTGTGTGTGTGTGAATAAAACAGCTAAAATCCCCAAAATTTAAAAGAAAAAATTCTAAAAACCGCGAAGCTTTTTCGAGGGAGGCAACCCTCTTCATTCAGGTAGTGTTTCCTTCACCGACTGAATGAAGAGGCGGTTTTAGTAACCCGCCCTCGGAGGCATTCCCTGACGAGGTGTACTGCTGAATAAGAGTAGTCAGATGCATTGTATTTCCTTAACAAGTAAGGTGGTCAGATAATATGTCAGCAAAGTTTAGTTACTACTCAATACACTATTACTATATTGATATCAATAGTCAGATTACTCGTGTAAAGGTAGTCAGATACATTGTTTTTCATTAAGAAGTAGGTAGTCGGATGAATAGAGATGAATATAGATGAATTTAGTTACTAGTGAAATGCACTATGCGATATTGTTAAAAAGATGAATGACTTTCTTCATCGTTTTTTTTATGTGGAAAAGATGGGCCAAGGGGTCTTGTTCACTTGACTAGTTCCATAATATAACTCCATTTAACTAATAAATTGACTCGTACAGGCAGTCACTCAACTAATGATTTTGTGACATTTTTCTCGAAAAGTAAGGTAAATGGTTTTGAGCATAGTAATTTAACAATATCCTTATAGAGCGACTTGGAAATTGACTAATTGACTAAAAAAAATCGCTATGCAAAGAGTATAGAACAGTATAAAATTTGGGCTATTAATTGTGCAGCTCAAAGACAAAAAGAAAATAGTAGTTCATACGTGTTGAAAGCCATCAGAAAAGATAGAAGTTGGTCCTGTGAAAAGTCAATGGATAAAAGAGCTGTGACAGACTGCAGAAATGTGGAAGAAGCATTCAAATATTTATAACACCTATTAAGGCTATAATGGTGCAACAGCAAGAAGCAAAACATTGTTTACACACACACACAAAATAATCGGTGGTTTCAGAAGAAAAAGAAGTTTGCAACAGAGATAGTGTTTCATCACAAGACTTTTTTGGAAAGTAATGTTTTTTGATGAGTCCCGATGTCCGGAGTTTTTCGACTGTATGTGGATAAATATACATCTGGCATCCGTTATGCACGTGAGCGTGGTCTGTTTCCTAGAAAGGGAGTTAATTTTTTATGCAAGATGAAACTCCAGCTCCCACTATCCGGCTCTCAAAAGAGAGAGCCGGAAATCACTATATACTCTGATGTACGAGGTGCAATCAATAGATGAATTGTTTTATCAAAATCACATTAAATAAATTCTGCGCATCTTAGTAACTGCACCTCGTTTATATACAGAGGGTTCACAAAAGTAAATACAGAGTTATTCAAAATAATGTAGACGCATTTTGAAATTATTTATTTTGGATACTAATTGCACTTAATAAACAAAATTTTACTATGTAAATAAGAATGTAAAAACAACATTTATTAGTAACTTTATGTTAAATCTTCAAAGTGACCACCATTTACCTGAAAACACGCGGCGCACTCTCCCAAAACAGAGCGGGACACTGAAGTGCTCATATAGTTGAAATTTTGCGTACTTCCCGAACAATCGCTTCCTGTAAGTGTTGCACATTTTGAGAGTTACTACCATACACTTTGTCCTTCAGGTAACCCACCCTTCCACACACATAGAAGTCAAGAAGTGTAAGATGAGGTGACCTTGAAAGATATTCAGTAGCCGTTCCACGACGACCCATCCACAACCCAAGAAATTTTGTATCAAGAAAAGCTGCATGTTTGCGTGTAAATGGTGGACATTTTGAACATTTAACATCATGAGCGGCGTTAGTCATTTTAGGGATCCCGTGGAAAACGCCATAGGGGGTTCCTGTCATAGCGTAAATTAAATTTTTTTTGTGATTGGAGTTAGGGTAAACACTCCCTCTCCCAACACAAATTCACAAACGCAAAGAGGGAGTTTGTTTTGGCTCTTTACATATTTTCAACTGAAATTACACCACAGTACTTTGAAGCGACCACTCGATCTGGGCCCGAAAAGAGAAATAGACGAAAAGAAAACATTAACTTCCAGAAATTGTGTTCTTGCGCACTGCAACTTCCTGGTTCACATCCCGCAATTATGGAATACACAATAGGACAAAAAGCTCTACAATCACTAAATTTGAATGCGAAACGTGAAAAACTGTTAACAACAATCAGTCGCGTGAGGCCCCTTGTTGCCTCGAGGACCGTGCAATTGCAGGGTTTGCAGGGGTTGCATAGCCCTAACGCAGCTAGTGTTTAACACAAAATGACTATTAAATGTTGTTTTTACATGCTTACTTATGTACATATTAAGTTTTTGTTTATTAAGTGCAATTGATACCCACAATAAATAATTTCAAAATGTGTCTACATTATTTCGAAAGCTATACAATGATTTTCCCCGAGAACAAATAACAAAGTTCATCAATGGAATGCCAGAACGTGCGTCACCTTCACATAATATAAAGAGGAAAGCAACACGATTCTAAATATATTCATTCAATAAATGTGTTATTATTTATTAACTTTTATTATCAAATCAAAAACTTTGAAAAAAAAACCGAAGGTGTTTATTTACTTTTGTCATCCCTCTATACATATTATACCTGTACACCATATACTATGATACATATATATATATATAACCATTCAAGTGTGTATCTTATCTCTCTCTCTCTCTCTCTCTCTCTCTCTCTCTCTCTCTCTCTGTATTTAAAAGCCGAAACACACTAAATTTTAAAAGTAAAACTTTCGAGACAGTTATGATGGAAGTTGTCATCGTAAAGAAAGTTGATAATATAAACAACATTGCATTGCTTGAGAAACTTCCAACTTTTAAACGGCGTCGACTTTAAAACTTCTCCGACTATATTTCACAACTTAAATAACTTGAATTCGAGTCTTTTATAAATAGAAGAGGAAAGATTCCTTATAAATGGCTCTTTCTCCCTTGGCGTAAATTGCTTACGCGTTCAACAAAGACGAGCGTAGTTGCCTGAACACCTGTTATTTACACGATACGGCTGCGTGGGGAATTAACTTAAACACAAAATAGTTTATAAGGATTTTGTGCGTGATTGTCGTACTGGAGGATCTGGGATAGTTATATTTTGCTTATAGACATTTTTTTATTTGTATTTAAATCCACTTTCTATATGTATTTAAATACATTTGTATCTAAATGCATTTCCCATTATATAATGGAGTAAAACCATACAAAATAAAACCTCGCACGCAGTACATTTTTTGGATCATTTCCTTTATAGCACCCCCATTGTTTTACTGGTTTTTTTATAGCACCCCCATTGTTTTACTGGTTTTTTTATAGCACCCCCATTGTTTTTTTTACAGCAACATCAAGCGTGTGTGTGTATATATATATATATATATATATATATATATATATATATATATATATATATATACAGGCCCGGATTTAGCTATAGGCGAACTAGGCGATCGCCTAGGGCTTCGCGTCAAAGGGGGCCTCGCTCAAGCCGTTTGGCGCGTTCTGTTCAAGTGATATTAATGATTTAGAACTCTATGAAGAACTTAAAGTACTTTGCAGGTTTATACCTGAGAAAACAGATCTCGGAAATGCCCTTGTTTATATAGTGCAAAAACAACTAAGTGAGATTTATCCTAATGTTTATGTTGCACTTCGAATAGTATTAACCATCCCAGTTACTGTTGCTTCGGCTGAAAGAAGTTTCTCGCGTCTCAAACTTATTAAAACATATTTGCGTTCCACCATGTCTCAAGCGAGATTGCAATCATTAGCTATGTTATCAATAGAAAACGATATAACAAATTCATTAGATTATTCTCAATTAATTGAAGAGTTTAGCTCGAAGAAAATTAGAAAAGCATTGCTGTAATATTCAAGGAGCATCTGAACCAAATATTAAAGCATTAATATTTAGCCTGATAAGTCGATCGCTCACTATTATAAAAAATGAAATGTCAACATCTCTTATACATCACATATGAAAAACGTTTGTATACTATGGAAAGTCATTACCTATAATATTATATAAATCTTAGAAATCATTGTCTTATATTTTCGATACAAATCTTGATTCATATTATAATTTATACTTATTTGTATGGTTTATTTATATTTCTTATACAATTTCCATGCGTGATTAATTATTTTGGTTTGGTTTAATTTTTAAGTGCTGGCATAGTTCTGTCTATGCGGGATTCTAATATTGCTGGTATAGTACCGATAATTAAGTCCATATTTTCATATATATAGGCCTAGGGCCTGCAATTTCTAGATCTGCCTAGGGCCTCGCAACTTTTAGATCCGGCCCGGTGATATATATATATATATATATATATATATATATATATATATATATATATATATAAGCAACTCAAAGTATATTAAACTGTGTAGTACATTCAGATTTAAAATATTCTCGCAGAAAACCCGCTCTTCGTGCGGGTAGCAAAACTATCCCGCCCTACAACTTTAGAATGAGACGTGAATGTAAAAATTAACTAACTAGTTAGGTTAAGTGAATGCCCGGTTAGGTTAACTGAATGCCCGGTTAGATCAACTGCACGCCCTTGACGATTGGTTAGGTTAAGTCGTGATATTTTCGTTAGTTTCGTTAGGATTTAAACCCTAGATCCTGTCTCAAAGTTGGATTCTATCTGCTTTGCAGATAGCTGGTGAGGGAAGCTATATTTCTGGGGCCTCTTTGCGAGTGACCCGTTGCCCATATCGGGCTAACATCATGAAAGAGAAAAAACTAACTATAGTGTTTGTCATTACCATTACTTATTCGGACTATAGTGGATTTAATTTTCCCAGAAGAGTTCCTTGTTCCATGCACGGTCTGTGTGTATCATGAAAAAACCTCAGGGGACCATTCTGAGTTTAATCCCATATATATATATATATATATATATATATATATATATATATATATACTAAAATCGTACAATAAAATCCCTAAAAGTTTGTTGTAAAATGTTATGAAATATTGTATTAGAATAAACACTAAAAGTAAATTTTTTAATACAGTTAAAATGAAACGACCAAAATTGCTCAAACATACAGTGAAGATTTCTACTATAATATAAATCAAAGTAAAAAAAATGGAGGATTCATTTGCATTAAAGTAAGTTTACTCTTTTATGTTAGTGATTCTCTGTAGGTTTAAATCGGTGTTTGAGGCGTCATTAGGTAAAAGGTTTTGGAAGAGGAGGGTTTTATTGGGTGGTTGCTGCTTGGGTGATCAGTTTAACGTTTTTCTCCGATAGAGGGCACTACTGGCCTTATAACGCCATCCTCGGCACCAGCCGTGAAAAATAAGTCTTCTTTTCGAGAGGAGAACTGGGTTGAGCCAAATACATTACGTGCAGCGAGCTTGTCATTGCACCCCTCCCCATTTTTGCGCCAAGCTTGG